>CAUYRH010052237.1:0-37736 GCA_963574655.1 Perodicticus potto | reverse complement strand
CCTTAGCCCATTGAGCCACAGGCGTTGAGCCGAGAGAGAATTTCTTATCTGGGCTCAGCACCTATAGCTCAAGCAACTAAGGTGCCAGCCACATACACCAGAGCTGGTGGGTTCGAATCCAGCCTGGGCCTGCCAAACAACAATGACAACTGCAACCAAAGAATAGCTGGGCATGTGGCGGGGGCCTGTAGCCCTGGCTGCTTGGGAGGCTGAGGCCAGAGAATCGCTTAAGCCCAGGAGACAGAGGTGGCTGTGAGTTATGACGCCATGGCACTCTACCCAGGCGTAAAAAAAGAATTTATCTGAAATGCTTGGGATGAGAAGTGTTTCAGATTTTGTTTTTTCAGATTTTAGATTATATACACATAAACATGGTAAGATATACTGGGGAAAGGACCTAAGTCAGCATGTCCTGAAGGGATTGGCAAGCTAATTTTCAAATACATGTGTAAGAGAAAAATGCTCAAAATAGCCAAATTTTATTTTTAAGAAGAAACATGGGGAGAAATACGTACCCTTAAATTTAAACTCATTTAAATTAAAATAGGCCATTTACCTAATCATTTGGTAAACATTTATTTTACTGGATGCATACTATATGCCACAACTATTCCAGGAAAATAGAAGTGAATAAAACATTCAAAATCCCCAATCTCAGAAAACTAGGTAAGAATTTCTTGAAATGCTGGATTAATAAAAATAAATTTTCATATAAGCACCAAGGAATTAATAAGACAGTGAAAAATTACCAACTCAAAAATCTCAAAGAAGACAAGAAACCCAGTGAGGCCATCTAGTAGTAAATATTTTTACCCTGAGGAGATATCCTTTCTGGAAGAAATAGGTATAAAACAAGCTTGCACTTCTGATGGCCTCATAGAGCTGGGAAAACAAAACTATACTGACAGGGTAGGAAGGTGAACCAGACGTAAACCAGCCTCTTTGCAATATAGCTGAGTCAAATTACAGTCTGACTAGGTCATCTAACTAGACCAGGCAAACTTAAAACTTAAACTTAGATTAAGGTGTCCTGAACTAGCAGCACTCCTATATAATCTAGCAGAAGTAATAAAAATCTTGAGGGGGAACATACTAACCTAAAGCCTCAAAATAACTCTGTAATAGTTTTCAAATATAATGTTCAGCAAATAGTCAAACATATGGGCACACAAGAAAATAAGATACAAGAAGCTGAAATAGCAACTATCAACAGAATCAGATTCATAATTATTTTAGATCCTGGAATTTTCAAATGCAGAATATAAAAACAACTATGTGGACCATATTCAGAGAAACAAAAGCCAAGCCAAGCATAAGAAACTATGAAGCACAAAGAGATAGAAAATAGAGAAGGCAAATAACCTAAAAGAACACAGTAAGAAGGATTTAACATATACAGAAGTAGAGTCTCCAAAAAATGAGAGAGAGAAACAGAGCACCAAAAATAGTTAGCAGCTAGGAAATTTCCAGAATCCCAACAGAGATCCCAAACTTGAAAATTAAAAAAGGAAGTTCACACATAAATCATAGTAAAACTTTAGAAAACTGGAGCTAAAGATAAATAGCTTAAAGCAGCGCCAGAAAATACAAAACCACTTATTTTAAAAAGAGTAATAGCTGGTTTGCAAAAACAAAGCAGAATATGATGGAGTAACAGCTTCAGTATGTGAGGAAAAAATAACTGCTAATGCAAAAAGTACCATTCAAGAATTAAGTGAATAGTCATACCAATGAAACACCAAATAATCCTTGAACAGTGGAAAAAAAGTTTAAGTGAATAAAGGCATCATCAGACAAATACCCAAGAATTTATGCCACAAAAACAACTTAAGGAAATCTGAAAGGATTAATTTAATTACATTAGAATTAAGAACTCATCAAAAATCATCATAAAGCAAATGAAAAATAGAATGACAAAATTAAAGAAACCTCGGTGGCACCTGTGTCTCAGTGAGTAGGGCACTGGCCCCATATACCGAGGGTGGTGAGTTCGAACCTGGCCCCAAACTGCAACAAAAAAATAGCCCTGCATTGTGGCAGGCGCCTGTAGTCCCAGCTACTCAGGAGGCTGAGGCAAAAAAACGGCCTAAGCCCAGGAGTTGGAGGTTGCTGCGAGCTGTGCTGCCATAGCACTCTACTGAGGGCAACAAAGTGAGACTCTGTCTCTAAAAACATAAAAAATAAATAAAAAATTATAGATACTTGCAACACATATATTTTAAGGATGAGCTGAATTCCTAAGAGTCAATATCAAAAGCCCCTCCCAAAGTAGCCCAAATAGAAAAAATTTGTAAAGGCATTTCTCAAAAGAGAAAACTAAGTGGCCAAAAAAAAAAAGGAAAAGAAAACTAAGTGGCCAATAAACATAAGAAAGGACAATCAATCTCATACTTAATATCATTTATACTGACTAGAAAAAATTTAAAAGTCTAACAATATTAGCAAACTTTTATGTACTCCTTTTGGGGGTACGAACACAAACAATCATTGTGGCAGTTTGGCTTTATCTAAGAAAAATAAACTTAGTCTATAATCAAAATTTTACACTTGTTGGCATGTACCCTAGAGAAATTTTCAGATATTTATTCATCATGAGACATAATAAGGACATTGACAGCTCTGTTAACTCTCAAAAGCCATAAACTGAAAACAACCCGAATGTTTATTAACAATAAAAATGAAAAATTAAATGATGGCTTATCTCTATAACGCAGTAATAAGAAACATGAAAATGAATAAACTATAGCTATAGACAGATGAACAGATGAACTGTGACAATAATACTAATCAAAAGCAAGCAAGTCACAAAAGAATACAAGTGGATAATTTCAGTTCTATAAAATACAAAAGCAGGCAGCTTCAATGGCTTAGCAGGTAAGGCCCTGGCCCCATATATCGAGGGTGGTGGGTTCAAACCCGGTCCCAGCGAAACTGCAACAAAAAAATAGTTGGGTATTTGGCAGGCGCCTGTAGTCCCAGCTACTCAGGAGGCTGAGGCAAGAGAATCGCCTAAGCCCAAGAGTTGCAGGTTGCTCTGAGCTGTGTGACGCCACGGCACTCTACCAAGGGCAATAAAGTGAGACTCTGTTTCTATAAAATACAAAAATAGGTAAACTATATGCATTTGTAGAAGGTCAAACTGTTATGAATAACAATTATTTAAAAAGTGAGAATAATGGTAGTAGGAGGGAGAGAATTTATCTGGGGATGTTGGCAATGCTGTCTTTATATTAAGAGTAATTAAAATGTTTAAACAGCAACATGTTTATGTACTGTAATGCACAAAAAAGCAAGCTTGTTAAGAGGCAATTTGTGCATACTTTAAAATTTTTGAGTATCTTATTTAAGAATATCTGGCTGATTAGACTAACAGGTCAGCCTTTTAAGTCCAATTCAAAATGTCTAAATAAATAATCAACTTCAACCTCTGATTTTAAAGTAGAAATCCTACTAAGGCACGAAAATGTCCAAGAGATTTCAAGGTTCTATATATTTATTAAAAATTTAATTTATTATAAGAGATATTTATATACTTGAATAAGTTTTAAACCAGGGAATTTAGGTCCCTAAAATAGAAACACTATACTAAATTTTAAAGTGCAGTTTAAATGTTTAATTGGGCTGTAAATGCAGCTAAACGTTATCCTAAAGCTCTTTACCTAACAGCATTTGCTAAAATTTGGTAAACTCATCAAGAGAAAAATAAAATTCCATAGTCTGACCTTATCATCTTTTTCTGCCAACTTGTTCAGAAGACATAAAACAATAATCAAAGAAACCTATCCCAGAAGATTCTGAGTGTTAATTTCAATTAAAATTCATCTAGGATTTCATTCAAAAACATAAACCACTTAAGAATGTGGTGGCATGTATTATTTTCAAAGTAGTTATTCTTTACTTTTCTGGGAAGAGGAGGGATCACACATCAATTTGCATATATGACAAATGCTGTGGAACTTCAAGAAAAATGAACACAGACACACAACATTTTGGAAGTAGTCAAAGATCTCCTAAAAAGGCTAAAGTTATACTCTCTCTCTATTGATTCAGTGGCCAATTATGAAATCAGAGCTGAAGCTATTTTAGATATAGCATTCTGTAAAACATAACTGTATTATATTATTAAATATAATTATATTTATTATTTTAAATTAGATAGCTGATGCCTTTAAAGATCAAATGTCCACATATTTTGCTTGCATTTGTCACTTAAAAATGAATAAGAAACTACTTTTTAATCTATTAAATAACCAAAGTTTTGTTATTTAAAAGAATATAGTGATGAGAGGAACTGTAAACTATTCTCATACATTACAGGCAATAGTACACATTTACAGGTCCCTTCTGAATAGCAATTTGAAAGTTCATATATGAGTCTCACTTGTGTGAGCAATATCCAACTCTTCGATGTACCAATTTTACTACTAGAAATTTATCCTAAGGGAAAAATTTTGGATGTATACAATTTGCTGCAAGAATGTTCATCAAAAGCATTCTTTATGATGCTAAAATCCTGGAGACAACATAATCAATAATGAAGGAGTAAATAAGGTAAGGTATAACAGAACACTGCACAAAAATCTAAAGTACATTGAAGAACAGTATTTAGTAATATGAAAATTCTCATGGATATTCCAATACGAAAAGGTCAATTCTAATATGCATGTTCTCACTCTTCTTTTAAAACAAAGCAAAAAGAGTCTATACACAGAAAAATAAATCTACAGAGATATATGACAAATTTTCAATGTGGGAGAATTCCATGTTTTCTTTTCTTTTCAACAAGGTCTTGCTTTGTCACCTGTGCAGGGTTTGATCATAGCTTGCTACAACCTTAAACTCCTGGGCCCAAGTGATCCACCAGTTCTTCTGTATTAGCCTCCTGAGTAACGGGAACTACATAGGCACGTCACCACACTCAGCTAATTTTTAAAAAATTTTTTATAGAGATGGGGCCTTGCTATGTGGCCCAGACTGGGTTATAACTTGCTTCAAGTGATCCTCCCGCCTCAACTTTCCAAAGTGCTGGAACTAATATATGTGAGTCACCTAGGCCAGCCTAAAATTTTAATAAAAGAAAAAAATCAATAATTATGCACTCATAGTTCATCTTAGATTTTGGCCTAATCTAAGAACCATATAGTATGAGGTGTAAGTCTACATGTGTATAACTTTTATTATTGATGTTGCTTGCCTGAACAATTAAAGGTATTATTAAATAGTTTGTGATAATCAAGAGGTTGTGATAAAAAAAGGCTACACTAAAGGTATGGGTTATTGACGGAAGATGTGTAACAGAAGTAACCAGCACTCAAAATAAGAAAACAAAGTCCCATTGCTGAAATAAATACTTATGACAGTTATCTTATTTTTTTTTTTTTTGAAACAGTCTTACTACGTCGCCCTCAGTAGAGTGCCGTAGCATGACAGCTCACAACAACCTCAAACCCTTGGGCTTAAGTCAGTGATTCTTGACCTTCCTAATGCCACGACCTTTAATACAGTTCCTCATGCTGTGGTGACCCCCAAACATAAAATTATTTTCATTGCTACTTCATAACTGTAATTTTGCTACTGTTATGAATCGTAATGTAAATATCTGATATGTAGGATGTATTTTCAAAGGGGTTACAACCCACAGGTTGAGAACCGCTGGCTCTTGCCTCAGCCTCCCAAGTAGCTGGGACTACAGGTGCCTGCCACAACACTCGGCTATTTTTTTGTTGCAGTTGTCGTTTAGCAGGCCCAGGTTGAGCTTGAACCCACCAGCCTAAAGGCCCCCTAACTACTGAGCTAGAGGCACCCGCCAACAGTTATCTTCAAATTGAAATAATAAAACAACAGAAAGGAATGTTTCAAGCTATAAAAAGTAGGTATCTTTGAGTGATGACACCACAGGTGTTTTCCCCCATTTTTTACCTATTTGGTTTTCTAATATTTTTAAATGGGAATATATTATATTTTCTTAGGAAAAAAAAAGGTGACGGGGGGAGACTATTCTCTGGACTAATATGTTCTTATAAGTGTACAGTCTTTGAGAAGTTATCTCCCCAGCCCATAATTAAATAAGTAAGAAATCTAAAATAGAGATATAGGTATGCCACAGTTCTAATACATTTCCAAAAAACAGAGTGGAAAATACTACTTATGGAGAAGTTAATGTTTTTATCTTAACTGCCATTAATATTAAATTAATCACTTGTGACTGGATTTTTTTTTTTAAGTTCTAATACAAAAAAAAGCTCACATATTTCAGGCAATGGTAAAAGAATTAAAAGAAAATTAGTCAATATTAGTAATAAATAAGGCCAAATTCTTACATGAAAACCTATCACATAACTTGTGACCATATTTATAATCTCCTAGTGGAAGACAAATGAAAATAATTATTAAATTACTAGTTGCCAAATAAAAGCTGAACTTTGCTTCCTAAAGACTTCTATAACCCAAATACCTTCAATATGAAAAAATTTCTTTGTTTACTTTTCTCTTCAGGAGTCCCTCTAGTTTGCTGTTTCTAATGTGAAATATTCTATTTTGATGACTGAATTTTTAATACATCCAGAAGCAGAAATAATTGTCCTAAATATAGTTCAAGATATAAAAAATCTGATACAGGTTTGACCCTGAAACTTATGGTCAAACTCACTCTTCTGCTTATATTCATACATGTTGATAACTGGCCTGATAAGACAAAATCATAGAATTGTAAGAATGAGAGGCGAAAGGGGGCTCTAGTGATTGCTAGTCTTCCCACCAGGAATCTTGTTATGGTTTTTTTTTTTTTTTTTTCCTTTTCTTCTTTTTTTTCCACTTCTGATTTCAATTTGTTATGTACCGTGTCTGCCTATTCAAAGACATATAACTATAAATGAAACCTGCTCAATAAGAAATAACCAGTTAAAAAAAAAAAAAAGAAAGAAAGAAAGAAAAGAAAAGAAAGAAATAATCAGTATACACAAACTTAGATTATTTTCAGTCAAAAGGAGAGAAATTTGATGGTTTAGTATTGTTATTACAGACAAGTTTCTATCAGGCCTTTTGAGTTATTTGAAAATAATTCAGAAGAACTTTTCCTTTATTGCATATGTCAGGGATCCAGGAGACCGTCAGCTGGGAATGATTCATTAAGTCCAACCTTTTAATTATGCCTATAAGATAGTTTGTGAATTTGGAGGTTTCATTTATCATAAAGTGTGGGGGGGGGGATTGACGTTTCTTGCATATTGACCAATGAGGTGTTTCCAGAAAAATTACATCTCGTGAACAAAGTAACCAGATTAAAGTATATAAAAATTTTAAATCAAATGAAACACAACCTTAAGTAGACTATTTCCACCAATGATAAAATTAAGAAATGTTTCACATTATACACACTATAATTTTCTTTAAGTCTTTTTTTATTTAGAGATTTTTCTGGTAAGGAGATATACCATAGGAAAGCAATTTCACTGGCAGTGAGGTATGTATATACTCTACTAAAATACTCCTTATCTTAACTGTTTTTAACTTTATTTACAGACAAAGCAAAGTATCAATGCATATCCTTGGTTCAACTATTAGTCATACTACATGAAATAAAATGAAATGGTGCTTGCATACAAAAACTGTTACTTGTAAAGGAATCTGATTTCAGATTAAAAGAAATAATTTGTTTTGTGGAAAAAGTTTAAAAGAAAACCACAATTTATCATGACCAAGACACCTGCACCATATTTTCCATTCCTCACAGCACATTTATTTCAGTAATTCCGTTATGTTGGTTCTTAGCATGAGCATAGTGTTACACAATTTCCGTACATATAATCACATCCAAAACAAGTTCTAAAATTTAAATTGTAAACATTCTCAGAATATGTAGAAATATTTTAATTGGTGTATTAAGTTTTGCTAACTGATAAAATTTGGAAGATAATATAAATGAGAACGCCTATTCTAAATTGTGTAGTGAGCATTGTTTATTTATTACATTTCTACAATGTTAAATAAAGTAAGAGGCAAACCTGTCCTGTAAGCATGTCAAATTTTAGGTAAAACATTAAAAAGAAACAAATCTGTTAACAAAAGAATGTCTTGCAATAAAGAACATTAGATTTTTTTTTTATCTATTATGATACAAAAATGTAAAGGGTAAATAGTATCTTTGTTGACAAAGTAGGAGGTAGCATGGATGCACCACTTTATTGTCTGAGAAATGCAACTGGAGTAAAGAATATTTCCTTACCACAAATAATTTCCAGGACTATGTACATATTTCTTTTAGAAATACTTGTTTAAACAAATCTCCTCCACTTTTTAGTATAAAAAAAACCGTTCCATGTGATTTAAAAAAAACACTTACACATCTAGATAGAATAGTACTCTGCCCTATTTGAGTGAACAGTCTGAAACTATGAAGTACATGATATTTAATGCCCTAAATTGAGTAAATTTAGTTAGCAGTTCCTGATATTATACAAAACACTAAATACATACAAACAAAATATAATATCTTATTTTTCTATGCAAGTCTGTGGGGAATAAACAGAGCCTTGATTGTGGTAACACTGAAGAAAACAATTTTCCAATAAGTCTGCCTTTAAATAACCATGTCTGTCTCTAAGTATTCATGTGCAACAGTTTATAAATGGCTGCTTACATGTACTGATCATTTATTGAGTGAACACAGTTAACCAACAAAATTTAGTAAACCTTAAGTACACACCTTCCACCCTATATAAAATATAGTAGACTACTTACTGTTTTAAGTATTCAATTTGCTCTGATGTCACTGTAATTCACTTTTCCCCATTTTCCTGCTTCAGTATTTATAAATGGATAATTTAATGTGGCTTTAAAAAAGAAAGAAAGAATTTCAAATTTACATCCAATTCAAATTTGCTATTTAAAAGATTTCCTGGTTCTATGAAGCTGCTTCTGCCATTAGTAGAGAAAATGACGTTTCTGTAATAGAGGCAGGCTTTTTAAGTAGTGATGTGACTTCCACCATGCCAGCTCCAGTCCGTGGAAGATTAGCGTTTACAATGTGTCGTTGTAAGTGCTTAATCCAGTCTTCCTGAACAGACAATGGTCCTCTAAAAACTAGGCCACAAAACCTACAGAAAGAGTTGATAACAGTTCTCTTAACATGACCAATTCGCCTTTTAAAACAATAATTCACATAAAATCCATAAACGTAAGGAATAAACTTTACCATATTTTAGAGATAGCACTTAAAGTTTCTAGATAAAGTAAAAATGATTTACTATCATATCAACACTTTCAATTCACATGTTTATTAACAGTTATAATAAACCCCAGTAATCTTTGTAGACGTAGGATCAAATTAACTATGGGTTAAATTAAATTAAATTAAATCAAATTAAAGTAGGTTAAAATTAACTGAACAGTCTTAGTACTTACACATTTTAATTCACTCAAAACAACTATTACTCCAAAATGTGCCATCTTTAGGGAATACCCTTCCTCATTGTGCCTAAATATATTCATGCGTGTTGTTTGAGTATGGAAGGAGGCATGAGTATGAGGGGAAAGAATGTGTTCCCAACAAGCAGAAACGTAAGACAGTAAAAAAAAAAAAAAAAAAATTGTACCCAAAAATTTAAGCCAAACAAACCAAATAAATAAAACAACAACAATTACAAAGCCACTTTTATAAATTATAGTATCATAGAGGCTCTTGGTTAGGGTAAAAACTTGATTCATTAGTTGTTAAAGTAGTATATTATGGGCTGAGTGAGATTTTAAGCCTGTCTCCAAAAGTTCATTTATAACTTTGTTAAGAACGCACCCTCTGGCTCGGCGCCTGTGGCTCAACAGGCTAAGGCACCAGCCACGTACACTGAGCTGGCGGGTTCGAATCCAGCCCTGGCCCACCAAACAACAATGATGGCTGCAACCAAAAAATGGCCAGGTGTTGTGGCGGGTGCCTGTAGTCCCAGCTACTTGGGAGGCGGAGGCAGGAGACTCGCTTGAGCCCAGGAATTGGAGGTTGCTGTGAGCTGTGATGCCACAGCACTCTATCCAGGGTGACATCTTGAGGCTCTGTCTCAAAAAAAAAAAAAGAGAATGCACCCTCTGACACAAATTTAAAATCTCAAATAAAATAGCTAATACATCTCAGAGCAAAATCTGAAGAAAGTAATCAGATTTGGCAATATATTCAGATACCTGCATCGGAGAATGTAAACCTCGTCAGCACCATGAGGTAATGTCAGCATTTTCTTCTTGCTTCCAGATCTTGACCTTGATTTCTTTTGCTTACAATCTAAGACTAAAAAAGGGAAGAGAAAGACTTAATATCCCGTATCTATTTCAAAATATACACATATACATATTTCTAGAGAGGTCAGACCACCTAAATCAAGTTAGAAAAAGTTTGCATTCATTTCCCTGAAGCATGCACTAACTTGCAGCTAATTCTTTAATAACAGTAATATTATCTGCATACACTCTGCCTTTTTTCAAATTATGCTTTATCATATCAAACTAGAATTGAGAAAATGTAACTAAATAACCTGAAACTACTATCTTGGTCATTTATTACAACAATGATACTCCTTACTCATCATATATAATTTTAACTTTTGGTTAAATCTTACTAAGTTGCATTCGATTACTACTCCATTAAGTAGGTTTCACATGCTTTGAAAACTTAGTAAGGGAACATTAACAACATAACTAAACCTCAATGAAAAATCACTTTTCATAGTGATTTACTTTGATTTCTGTAATAATAAATAGATGTTAAAGTTGTATGCTGGCCTTGCATTTGAAAGGGCAAAACAAGCCCAACTTTCATTTTTGAACACTTAATTTGCATGGCATGTACAATCATGTAATCATATAATTTTTATTTTACTAGAAAATAAATATAAATCCATATTATCTCGTGTAAGTTTACACCTGGAGCTGATGTTAAATGTTAACTACTTTTTACATTTTTTATTTTACAATTTCTCCAATAGCTTACTTTTTTTAAATGTGATTAATAATAATAATACAAAAAAAGTAACATTCACATTGTCAGACAAAAGTATGTCTATCATAGAATGCTTTGATTCTGAGGTTCAGTATGGAGTCATCAGTGAACTTTTTTTTGCCAAAGCCTCAAAAAATAGAGAATATTTGTTTTTTTGTTTCTTTTTTTTTGAGACAGAGCCTCAAGCTGTCACCCTGGACAGAATGCCATGGCATCACAGCTCACAGCAACCTCCAATTCCTGGGCTCGAGCGAGTCTCTTGCCTCTGCCTCCCAAGTAGCTGGAAATACAGGCGCCCGCCACAACGCCTGGCCATTTTCTTTTTTTTGGTTGCAGCTGTCATTGTTGTTTGGCGGGCCTGGGTTGGATTCGAACCCGCCAGCTCAGGTGTACGTGGCTGGCGCCTTAGCCTGTTGAGCCACAGGCGCCGAGCCGAGAGAATATTTGTTTTTATAAAAATAGAAGATAATTTCAAAAAAAAGATCATGCCAAATATTAACAGACAATAAAAAAAAAGAAATACTTCAAAATCATTCTACTTCATCTGCATATACCTGATATTAAAATTGGAAAAAATAATTATGAAGGGAAATTACAAACATACTTCACTTATGAGGCTGCAATATCCTAAACAAAATATTAACAAGTTGAATTAAAAATTATTGTTCAAATAATGTACTTTGGTCAAAATTAAATCCAATTTATGTGAGAATTAGTCACTATTTTCTTTTCTTTTATTTTTGCCTTTCCCTCACCCCTCCCTCCTTCTCTATCTCTCCACGCTCCGTTTCCCACACACCCCCACCATGTCATTAATTGTCCTTTATTATTATTATTACTCAATATTTTGTTGCAGCAATCGTCTGATTTCTTTTCCAATTGTATTTATCTTCGTTCATTCTTTACGTGGTTTTTGTTTCTAGTCCTTATCTTAAACATTGTTATTGTTATTAAATTTTAAGCCTCTTTAATTTTGTGAAGGCAAAAAGTGGAAACCAAATAAACACATGTACATATATAGAGAAAATTAAAAAAACAAACAACTGTTCCCAACAAATTACATAACTTCAAAAAGTGGGAAAATTCCTGGAAACCATCATAGCTGACAATAATGTAAAGAAAATTTGAATAATCTAGTAAACGATAAAGATATAAAAACTTTCAAAAAATAAAAATGTGATTAAAAAGGGAAAAAAAGATTTTTATATTTAAGTAGACCAAAGTTTTAGTGTGAATTGTTCTTAAAATTTTTCCATTATTTGACTTTTCCTTCAATCATTTACTCTAAAACAATCTGATTTAACAGGGGGCGCGGTTTATAGGTAGAAGTAGATAGGACGTAACATTTTACAGGTCTCTGAATACAGCTACATCATTCCTTTGGACAAAAGGATGACAGTAATCCAGGGTGCTGCCGGTCAATTAGCAGGAAGAGAAGGTAAGAGTTTATTTCTAGGGATCCAAGGGTGGTGGGGCACAAATGCATCAGAAGAGTTACCCAAATGGCATTTCTTCTATCATCTTGCCACGTGAAATTCCTTGGAAAAATTCTAAGTAAGAGAGAATAGGAACTGGCTATTCAATGATTCTGTGAAATGAGCCATCCCAAGTCTGGATTCCAAAAGAATAGAAGCTACTTTTTAAAAAACCAATAAATATAGTTCCTTATAGTAGTCAAGTACCAATGCTAACAGAAATGTCACACGGAAAATTCAAAATCATGAGAAGACTAAATCTCATTCGAGCCACTGGTTTCAACCTGCCTATTCAAAAGTAAAATCTAGGACCTGCAGACTTGTTCATCCTTAGAAGAAGAGTCTAATAAGTAAAGAACTACTGGAAGTCAAGTTTCAAGGAATGTGTAATTCAAAGCAGAACACTCAAAATCTGGAATAGAAAAATCTTGTAAGTTCTCATTTGTTATCTCAGTCAAGAGCCTGACACATACTGGGGACAAATACTTCTGGAGTAAAAAATAAAGCAAAACCTTGTAATTTAACCACTGACATTTAGATGGCATATAAATAAAAATCTTTTCTGTCACTATTTAATATAGGTAATATTCCTGTACAACACCTCTGTACCACTTGTTTAAACACATTGCTACAGTCACATATTATTCAGTATCCTAGATATAAATCACTGACCAGCCCAGCATTTGTATAGAAACTAGGTCCTTCACAACCAGTACAAAGAATGAAGTACTTTGTACTTTATAACCAGTACCTTCTTTTTCCTAGTTGCTTTGGTGAATTTAAGTGGATTTTAACTAATTCATACACTGCAAGCAGAGTTCAGAACTCAAAGGAGAAGTGCCACTTGATATCACCTACTCCTTATATCTATAAGGACACAATCTTTGTTACACCAAACTGAGCAAAGCTTTTGGTATATCATGAGATTTCTTTGATGAGCTCCCTGGTTGTCAAAATTGCCACACTATTCTCAAACTCCTTTTAAAATGCAAATAAATTACTGTAGGATACAAATAGAACACATTATAACAATCCTTAAAAAATTGTCCACAGAATGTTAATGTTAGGGGTATAAAGTAAATTGAGGGAGAAGGGCAGAGGATGGTGGGGAAGTATACAAAAGAATGTTTTATCAGTTGCAAAGCATTTAAGTTATATTTAGATGCTGTGATACTTTGAAAATGGAACCAGACATGTTTACTCTCAAGTACAGAAATATTTTTGACTTTAATACAGGAGGAAAAAGAATATTTTCTAACTTTTAATGTTTTATGGACTCTAGAGACACTGAAGTTTACTCTGTTTCATGAATGATCAGATTTGAATTTTAAACGAGAATGCCAGAATCAGAAGATAGTATTTGGAAAGTAGGACAACTCTTGCCAGCATGTGACTGATAAACTCCATCCAGTACACAGAGAACCTCACGCACTGGAAATCCTTGCAAACTTATCCATAAGGTTTAGATATTAAAAATCTGAGATATCTGGTAATTGTGAACTTTAATATCTTCATCAATTCTAAATTTCTTATCCCCTAAAATAGTATTTTTTTTAAAGCAGGTAAAACATGAACACATTTTACTGAAATAGTTTTTTCCAATGCCAAAATACAATCTCATCCATGATAATATTGCCCATACGTTTTTAAAAATCTGTTAAAAATTTAGTATTTAACATATTAATATGCACATAAAGGGAACATTTATACGATATTTTCTACATAAAAATGATTCACACAGAATGTTCCACTAAATGAAAAACATGAGGTACAAACATTTCTATTATACCAATATTCTCTTTTAACAGATTTCATTCTGTTTAAAGGGAACACCAGGAAGTCACTAGAAGATTAAATACATAACACCACTAATACACGCACAGTTATAGAAAATGCAGCTCATCAATATTTTTAATAGCCCAAAGGTTTAACAAAGTTGTTTACGCAGAGAATATGCCAAATAGTTAATGGTGTTACATAAAGGCTTTTTTGTAACAGGATTTTATTTGTACTTATTAGTGACCAACCCCCCCAAAACCCACAAAAACACAAAAATCCCAAGCCCCCCAAATCCACATACACTTTTCCCCTTTCCATAGTATTTAAAATGTCAGATTATTTCTATACTTGAAATATATTAAAATAGATTATTTTTAGAATTTTCTTCTCCTTGAGTATAATTGTGTCTTCAGAAAGAAACAAATCCAGTCACTCAAACATTCTTACTATTCCTATTCAGGGAGGCAGAAACTGGATAAGTGATCAATTTCAACCAGAGGACTGTCAAAATCTTTGAAGTTACCTAAGTTATAAAGGATCTGAATTGTTACTGAGCATACTTTACTTGTAAAGAGAACAAATTGAGCTGTAAGGCTTTGTGCAGAAAATTTAAGAACACTCCTTTCAGAAAAACAGCTGTTTTGGTCACAATACTTATGAGTCCTCAAAAAGAACATCAGACTGCTGTGCTATGAATACAATGTAATAATGACAACACCACATCCAAGGCACTAAACCAGATCAGTGAAAAGCAAACCAATAGATAATATAACATACATAAATTCAAGTCTGTGTTCTGAGCCACCATTGGTTTTACACATACAAGAAAAAAAATTTATTTTTGGCTCTGAGATTACCTAATAAAATCTTTTGCCCTATCCACCTTTCTGCCCATTATGTATAATAACTGCTTTAATGAATTTCATTTTCTGGATACGAATGACCTCAGAGAATAAAGATTTCATAAAAACACCTGAAGCTACTGTGATAAAGAAGCACACCAAAACTAAATTAACATTCACCACCAAAGTATTATTTGCAATCACTCTCCTCCTGCTCAGTTATTTAAAAGCTCTCTTTGGGCTCGGCACCTGCAGCTCAAGCAGCTAAGGCGCCAGCCACAAACACCAGAGCTGGTGGGTTCAAATCCAGCCGGACCTGCCAAACAACAATGACAACTACAAACAAAAAACAGGTGGACGTTGTGGCGGGGGCCTGTAGCCCAGCTACTTGGGAAGTTGAAGTAAGAGGATTGCTTAAGCCCAAGAGTTGGAGGTTGCTGTGAGCTGTGACACTACAGCACTCTATCCAGGGCGACAGCTTGAGGCTCTGTCTCAAAACAACAACAAAAAAAAACTCTCTTTCATCTGTTTCATTTCTAATTGGTTGTTGGCATCTCTGGGGTAAATCAAAACCTAACATGACAGCCAGGTTATATGTACCCCAAATAAGAGGCATGGTATAGCTATACTAGAGGGAAGAAAATTTCTCCTCCATCTAGCCTGCCTGTGAAAATTGGGAAGGCAAAAGCAGCTATGAGCTCACTTAGGGAGACAGAAAGGAAAAAATGACACAAACAGGCAAAGCATCATTACACTACCATTAAAAAGCTGGTTGATGGGAGTGGTAGTGACGGTGAACTGGGAAGAGGATGCACATGTCCCAAAGGATATAAAATTGTACAATACATAAACTGAATTCTCATTGCTGTCATTAATTCTTCAAACTGAATTCTCATTGCTGTCACTAATTCTTCAAAGGTTCATATGACTCAGCATACAAAAGACTGTGCAGACAGAACTTTCTTTCCCTCAGCCTCAACTGAGAGAAAGAATCAGGGCTGCTGCTTCTTCATTTTCTTTTTCTCTTATTTTTTTTAAAGAAAAAACATGTTAGCTTGTGTTAAATAAAGATATGGGCTATGGGGAACCATTTGTTGAAAAGCCAAACTCTTTATTTCCTTAGCTTATCCTTTTCGTTTTGCACAAAGTTACAAAAGCAGCTTCATGAGTGTATGGCCTGGGCAGTAGCACAGGGAAGGCTCCAGATTCACTGTAACGCTATCGGAGTCTTCAAATTCTTAGTTTTTGAGCAAAAAGTACCACATATTCTTTATGCACCGCAGTCTGCAAATTACATAGTCAGTCCTGGGTCCCGAATACCTACTACCATAAGTGAGAAAGGCTACATTCAATTCCACCCCTTAATCCATAAAGAAAAGTAGCCATTAAGACAAAAAAACTGTTAATTCTCTACAGAGTATTAAAATTGGAAAAGACTTCCCATACTCCAACCAACATCAGTTTTTTGCTCCTAGCTACACCACCATAATCAAATCAATCATTAGTCCTAAAATGAATAATTTAAGTGGCTTATTGTTATTTAAAAAAAGGATTTTCTAATCCAGAATTAAGCAAAAAGACATGCAATTAGTAACCTCAAAAGTATTTATTTTCACCATTGTTTTCACTTGGCCTTTTCACTCTAAAACTGGGTATTTTTCAGTACTCTAAATAACTTACATAAATTTTTCGTTTCCATTTCCAGTGGCTACAAACCAATTAACTCAGAATCACATGGCAATCTGTGGTGAAGTTAACTAGATCTTGCACGTTTTAACACTTTTCCTGGAAAAGGAAAGGATGAAATGCAAAATATCTGGAAACAGATTTCCTTTGCTTTAAGGATTAGGTTTGTGGTTTTACAAGTATTAGTCTAGAAGAGACAAGTAGTTTGAGTTTGCCTACAAAGTGGCTTATACTAAGGGTAGCAACAGCCTTGCAAGCTTAGTTCAGAGAAAAAAAAGAGTTAAAGGAAATCAAAGCAGTCCCTTACTGAAACTTGAGTCTATTTGGGAAAAGAAAAACACACTTTGTAGAAACAGGTGCTTTTCAAAGTATAGGGGGATGATCAATAAAAGAGTATTTTGAGAGAGTATTCTCAAGATATAAAGGGAAAAACTAGACAAAATGGTAATTTCATCACACACTTTCACAAACAGAGAAATCAGAGGCATACTCGTTTTAACAGCTTGTTGAAAGTTAAAAGATCTAGCAATACCCCAGCTACAAGCGGCTTACTGGTCAGTTAAGAATTAACAGAATAGCCAATGTACTACTTCTTTGTGGTAAGGGTAAGAAATAAACATTTAGAATTTTCAAAGTAGGTTAGACTTGAATGCTATTTTATTGAGCAAATAGGGCACTTATTGCCTGTATCAACTATTTTTCTAAGACTAAGGAATAACAGTGAAGTACATAAAGACAAATCTGCTTTAAGTCACTTTTATTTCGAATTACCGAAGTATCATCACACTCTCTGCCCTCTGAAGTCTCAGTATTTCTCAAGTATCATTTTAGAATTAAATCGTTCTTGATCATAAAACTAGCCAGGAAAGAAACCACCTTACTTTAACATTTCCTTTAAATTACCTTCAATATAATCATATTCATCTTGCGTTAGATAGCATACATGATAATAGTAATTCTAAATGTTGTAAGTCCATGGTCCCAATGGATGGGATATGAGTTCTTATAATTTTCAAGAGCTTACACATTCCAGCCAAAATCCAAACCACAGCAAACATGATGCTGAGCAGGTGTTTTCTGTTTCAGCTTACTTCCAGCTAAGGCGACAATTAAAGATATATTTTAAACAATGGACAACATAAACCTTGCTCCTCAAATCCTAGACACATTAAAGAAACAGTGGATTCTACTTTTCTACTTCCTCGGATAAGCGAAGAACCACTAATCTCCAACAAGTCATCCTTTTATCCTAACCTCCAGAAAAGAAAAATCTGTGAATTACTTTATTATTTCCACAAAGTCAATTAAAACAGATTACCTAAAATTTGGTTTTGGTCAGCAACATGCCTTATTACAATTTTAAATGTATCTTAATCCAGATTAAAAACACCATTCAAGAAATTCATTTAGAATTGAAGAAAAAATGCTTGGAGCAGTCTGAGCTATGTAAAGTATGTAAAATTTATCAAGCCCAGAAGGACATGAATATGGGACTTCAGTCCTTTCCTCCTCCTCCCTCCTTTGCTCTGGAGCAACTATTGAAAGGCATTTTGCTCCTGACTAACTGCCAAGAAGAACAATGTTCAGCCAAATGATAGCTTGTTATTTTGATATAAACTATTGGTAAACAACTTAGAAACTGCCTCTTCTTTTTTCCTTAAGAATCCACTTGTAATGCTGCTAAGTGAAGTGTATATTCCAGGCAACTTGAATCTATGCTCTGGGGTGACCATCCTTAAGCTTTAGGCTAGAATAAACTATACTTTCCTGACTCTCATTACTTAACAGAAAAGAAATCATAGCAAACACAAACACTGTAACTAAGCATATAAAGACAGTAGACATATGTAAAAAGCCCAAACTTAATATAAAAAGCAAAACCCAGAAAATTAGTAAGTAACAAAACCCACAGGAATGCAGGGAATTAGATAAGACTTTTATGAAAAACAAGATGCTGGCCAAAAAAGATAATAAGCTGTAGAGAACTAAATTTTGTAACAATGACCAGCAAAACAGGCATCATTAAAATTTAAATATTTCATGCACTGGTATAAACTCTTAGGCACTATTCTCCTAAAAACAACATTCAGTTAAGTCTGGTTATTTGCTTTGTTATAGGGAATGACTGGGTGATGAGGTGTTGCTAGATAAATGACAGAGAAGTAATGAAGCCCACCCTCTACCAGACAGTATGGTAGAAGATGGTACTGTCGAGACCACCTTCCCAGTATTAAGATTTAAAACCTTGAGCCATCTCTGTTTCCTCTACCTCTAAGTAATCTGCCAAATCCTCCTTACTTAACTTCCACAATATTATCTAGTGTATCTGTTATCCCTCCTTTACTTTTTTACTGTCATTGATCAGATACAATAGTCTTAAAATGACCTTACCTATAGTTTCACCACCTCTTTACCAAGTAATTGAACTTTTATTTCAAAAGTAGTTGTAAGAAATTTAATAGTTCTCACTAAAAACCTTGCAACATCTTAGACCAGAATTCTATATCCTGTATCTGATTCACTTTACCAATTCAATTCAATTCACTTATCTCTCACTTCCTAGTATTTTAGTATTGTCTTTTTTAAAAAAAATTTCAGATTAATATAAGAGTACGTACAATTGAGTTACACTGTTTGCATTTGTTAGCTGGCATCTGAGTTGTAGCTGAGTCCTTCACTCAGGTGTACCATGTACCACTACATTGCACCCATTAGGTGGGAGCTTACTGAAATCCCTCCATCCCTTTCCCCCACCCTATCTTTAATTTAATTGTGCTTTTCTCTTGTGTGGGGCTATCGTTTGTTTGTCTACTAGTTTCAAATTAGTATTGAGTATATAGGGTGCTTGCTTTTCCATTCTTGAGATATTTTACTAAGGGGAACATTCTTTAACTCCATCCAGGTAGGTACAAAAGGTATAAAATCTCTGGGGGGGCGCGTGTGGCCCCTTGAGTAGGGTGCCAGCCCCACATACTGAAAGTGGCGGGTTCAAACCCAGCCTCGGCCGAAGTGCAAAAACAGAAAAACAGCCGGGCGTTGTGGCGGGCCCCTGTAGTCCCAGCTACTTGTGAAGCTGAGGCAAGAGAATCTCCTAAGCCCAGGAGTTGGAGGTTGCTGTGAGCTGTGTGATGCCCCGGCACTCCACCGAGAGCGATGAAGTGAGAGAGACTCTATCTCTATAAAAAAAAAAAAAAATAGGCTCGGCGCCTGTGGCTCAATGGGTTAAGGCGCCAGCCACATACACCTGAGCTAGTGGGTTCGAATCCAGCCCGGGCCCACCAAACAACAATGACGTCTGCAACCAAAAAAAAAAAAAAAAAAAAAAAATGGTTAGGCGTTGTGGCGGGCCAGCTACTTGGGAGGCAGAGGCAGGAGACTCGTTTGAGCCCAGGAATTGGAGGTTGCTGTGAGCTGTGGATGTCACAGCACTCTATCCAGGGTGACAGCTTGAGGCTCTGTCTCAAAAAAAAAAAAAAAATAGTAAGGTGTAAAATCTCCATCATTTCTCATGGATGAATAATTCCATGGCGTGTGTATGAATGTGAATGTGTGTACCATAGTTTATTAATCCATCCAGGGGGGTTATGAGTACTTGGGTTGTTTCCACATCTTTGTGACTATGAACTGAGCTGCTACAAACATTCAAGTGTAAATGAAAGGTCTACTATTTGCTCTTTGAGGATTCTCCATTCTTCTTTCCAAACTGGCAGATGCCATCCACAACAAACCCATAGCCAATATCATACTGAACGGAGTAAAACTGAAGGCATTTCCACTTAGAACTGGAACCAGACTATCACCACTACTATTTAACATAGTGCTAGAAGTCCTAGTCAATGCAATCAGGCAAGAAAAGGATATTAAAGGTATCCAAAAAAAAAGTATCCAAATGGGGACAGAGGAAGTCAAACTTACCCCAGGGACTCAACCACCAGACTCCCGGAAATGATCAAGAAATATGGTAACATCTTAGGCTATACAATCAATGTCCACAAATCAGTAGCCTCCATATGTGCCACTGATAACAAAGCAGAGAATCAAAACAAAGACACAACATCCTTTGCAGTAGCTTCAAAGAAAATGAAATACCTTGGAATACACCTAACAAAGGATGTGAAGGTTCTCTACAGAAGGAAATATGAAACCCTGAAAAAAATAGCAGTGGCCATTAACAAAGGGAAGAATATACCATGCTCATACCTGGGAAGAATCAACATTGTTAAAATGTCTATACTACCCAAAATGATCTATCAATTTAATGCAATCCCCAACAATACCAACACCAATCCCCCAAAACACCAACATCATACTTTGAAGAACTTGAAAAAATAACTGTCTCCTTTCATATGGCACCAGAAAAACATCCAAAATAGTCAATGCAATTGTAAGAAATAAAACAAATCTGGAAGGATAACATTATCAGACTTACGGTTATACGGTAAGTCTACCGTGATCAAAACACTATGGTATTGGCATAAAAATAGAGACATCAATCTGTGGAACAGAACAGAAAACCTGGAGATGAAACCAGCCTCATACTGCTATGTGATCTTTGATAAACCATACAAAAACATACACTAAGTAAAAGAATCCATATTTAATAAATGGTGATGGGAGAATTGGTTAGCCCATGTAAAAGGCTGAAACTGAACCCTCACCTCTCACTATTTACAAAAATTAATTAACGCTGGATGAAAGATTTAAATCTAAGCAGGCCATGGTGGCTCACTCTAGGAGGCTGAGGCAAGTGGATTGCTTGGGCTCAGGAGTTTGAGACCAGCCTCAGCAAGAATGAGACCTCATCTCTACTACAAATAGAAAAACTAGCCAGGCGTGGTGGCTGGTATCTGGAGTCCCAGCTACTTGGGAAGCTGAGAAAGGAGGATTGCTTGAGCCCAGGAGTTTGAGGTTGCTGTGAGCTAGCCTGAGGCCACAGCACTCCACCCAAGGCAACAGAGTGACACTGTGCCTCCAAAAAAAAAAAAAAAAAAAATTTAAATCTAAGACATAAAACTATAAAATCTCCAGAAGAAAGTATGGGGATAAAATCTTAATGATATTTGGCTAGGAAAAGATTTTATGAAAAAGACCCCACTGGCAATAGTAGCAGCAACAGAAATAAATAACTCGGACCTAATTAAGCTTAAAAGCTTCTGCAGGGCTATGGACATAATAAACAAAGCAAATAGGCAATTTTCAGAATGGGAAAAGATGTCTGCATGTCACAAATTGACAAAAGGCTAATAACCAGAATCCACAAAAAATTCAAGCAAATCAACAAGAAAAGAGCAAACAATCCAATTAGTCACTGCACAAGAGATATGAACACAACTTATTCCCAAGAAGACGAATGGCCAACAAACACTTGAAAAAAATGCTCATTTTCTCTAGTCATCAAAGAAATGAAAATCAAAACATCCATGAAGTATCACCTAACCCCAGTAAGAATAGCTCACATCACAAAGTCCCAAAGCTACATTTGCTGGAATGGGTGAGGAAAGGAAACACACACACTGTTGGTAGGATTACAAACTAATACAGACTTTTTGGAAAGAAGTATAGAAAATCCTCAAAGAACTAGCATTTTCAATAAACTTGCCACATTGTCCCACATCATTACTCCCCCCTTCAAGTATGCTCCTTCCCCACAACCTTTTTTTTTTTTTTGAGACATAGAGTCTCACTTTGTCACCCTCGTTAGAGTGCAATGGCGTCATAGCTCACAGCAACCTCAATTCCTGGGCTTAAGCTTGCCTCAGCCTCCCCAGTAGCTGGGACTATAGGTGCCCATCACAATGCCCAGCTATTTTTTTTTTAGAGCCTAGGTCTCGCTCTTGCTCAGGCTGGTCTTGAATTCCTGAGCTCAAGCTATCAACTCACCTCGACTTCCCATGGTGCTAGGATTACTGACAGGAATCACCTCTTCTGATTCCCCTTTCCATTTCAGTTAGCCCTAACCTTCAGGATCCATTCAAATGCTAGCTTCCTCTTCTCTGAACTCCCAAAGTATTTCTTTCACACGTACCTCTCCAATGACACCCACCAATCTGTCTTGTATTATTTATATATATGTGTGTGCAATTATGTATATATACATACATATGCATATATGTATAAATGTTACCATATTGTACACCCAATTTATCTCTGTATACTTAGATACTGCACAAGTCACAGTAGGTGAAAAAATAATCAGCCAATAATCTTTTAATATAGTAGGCAAATTGCCCAGTTATTGTTATTCAGATATTAAATCATTTTCAGCCTACTGATTAACAAGGCTGAAATAAGAACATTTTTAAGAGATTACCATTACAATGGTTAGGAAAAATCAAGTTAGACATTTATAATTTACTTAACTCAGATAATTTATTACTGTTATCTTTTATAAATGATACATTATTGGGCAGATAAATATATATGTGTGTTCTTAATGAAGAATTGTACTACAGAGATAAGTTATAGCTAAGAAAACACAGAAACACATCTTTCATTGTTTGCCATTCCCTTATTTTGAAAAAGTCCTTCAATGATTTCCTAAAATATTTTTTTACCAAGCATTAAAAAGCACCCCACCTTTCTGGCCTCACCTTCCCAAACATCTATAATCAAATTTTCAACTCCAAATTTCATCCCTTTGTGTCCATATGTTCTTCTCTCTGCTTATAATTTCCCACTTCTCCTCTTTCTAAAACTATTCATCCTCAAGTTCAAGGTCTGGATGAAACCTTATAAAGCTTTCTGTATTAGTATACTTGTACTTATTCTACTGGGTTATGATTATGTTTATGTAGCTGGAGTGCAGGGTCTTTATTGGCTCAGAGTTGAACACAGTTCTGATACAAGAACTCAAACTTTTGTTGAACGAATAAAAATTTTCTGTGACTACTAGTTTTATTTTTCTCTCTCATTTAAAAAATGATAAGAAACATACCAGCATGAACTATTTTATTTTATTCTTTTTCTTTCTTTTACAGGCTATAGCTAACAATGAGACTAGTAGTAAAGACAGCAGGAAAAAAGGAGTCCCACTTAATTCCCAGCTCTCCTCAAAAAGAGGCCCAAACTAAAAGAAACAACCTGAACTCCTTCTGCACTTAGAGTCAACATACCATTTAATTAGATGCTATCTTGCACTGTTCTCTAATTTCAATAGTTTTATATATGTTGCCAATAATCCTTTCATAAATTCTCTGATGATGATGGTATGTCTCACTTTTCTCATATCCCCTACACTGCCCATTCTGGAAGAATTACCAAGGTATTTGCTTTAAGTAGAAGCTGGTTTACTCCTTCAGAGTTTAATCTTAGTAAGATCAAAAATTTCTACTTATATTCTTTTAGGCTAAATGAATCACTATTAAAGAATGCAATTTCTTGAACATGCAATATTATAATTTTTTTTTAAAGACCCTGCAGAGACACTTATGAAAGAATAAATTATTTGGGAAGCATTCACAGTATTATTTTTTTTTTACTTTCTGTCACAGCAGAAAATGCTCCCATAGCACTTTCTACAACATAAGAACGACTTTTCTAGTGGCTCACAAACCCACCTGGCACCTGGCACTGTATTATGTGTTCATTAGCACTTGCTGCTGCTGTTACAAGCTTCTATGGCCAATTATATCACTAAAGCTGAAAACAGGCAAAAAATATATATATATATTTATGTAATCTACCCTTACACTTAAGACAAAAATGGATGGTATGAAAAATAAAACATTTTACTAAAAAAAAGATGTAAATACATTGTACCAGTGGTACTGGCTATTTCTTTTTTCCTCATTGGAAAAGTCATTTTTTAATTATGATGGATGAGTCATTTGTTCTTATAAAACAATGTGCACTACTTCCAAAATGTTATCAAGAAAGTGTTCTGAAGATAATGAAATGAAGACTCTTCCAAATATATCTGCATATTCAAAATATTTTTTCCATTCAATTTAAATAAGTAACTAGGAATTTCCAATTTTCTTTAAATCTTGAAGGTCAGCATTTGATTAAAAATGTGAGCTACAGATAAAAACCTTAATAAAATGAGTGAAGAAAATTCACCTGCTGCTAAGAAGAAAGGTTATGATTTCTAAGATATTACTACTACTATAACATTGGTTCTAGTCAGCACCAGCACCTAAGAGAAAGAGGCACTTAAGGCAGTGTTTTGAATCTAAAGGTAGTGACTTGTTAGTGGGTAGTAAATCAAGGCAGTGTCATGACCAGCATTAATGTTTAATGAAAAAGAATTAAAAAAGGAAATATTAAAGGGCATCACACTCAATTCAGGTTAAGTGCCTGACACAGTAGGTGTTTAATAAAGGTTAGTGAGCATGGTAGTAAATAATGATGATTTCCCATTTCCACAGTCTTATTTTCATTGCCCTCCATCTCCAATGTCTACAATCGCTTTCCATACCTGATGAAAGTGGAGGTATTCAAAAATTGTAACTTCAAAGTAAAGTTTATTTCAATTCGGTGAAATAAAACTCACTCTACTCCCCCTTCATTTAATATAAAGGGTCAATAGTCATTCAAATATCAAGTCCAGGAATAATGCAAAGAAGCAGAAGAAAGATACTAGTACGAATACAGTAGTTCTTTGGCAGCAAGAACATATTGGATGTAAGTCATAGGACATGAGGAAGAACAAAAAAGTTGGAAAAACAACAACTAGAAGAAAACAGAAGGCAGTAACCTAAAAGAACAAGGGAAAGAAAAGGATTGAAAAGAGAATTATAGGCAAAGGGATTTATGTAGATCTATTTAGGAAAGAGTGTATTTTAAGATGTGAGAAAAATGAGATTTGCTGAAGCAGGTAGCTTAAAAGACTACAAACGAAAGAGCAAAGCATTTTGCAGGGTATAAGAAGCGTATTACACATGAGTAAGCTGAACAAATTTTCACAGATGAGCAGTATGAACAAGTATCTGCAAAGTTGGGCTAACCAACCAAAAATAACCCAGAAATGTGCATGTTAACACTTACGTGCATAGCTGAACCTATTAATCCTAAATACAGATGAGGGGCATTAAAAGAAAAATCTATTCAGTTGTCCATACAAACCATTATTAAGGCTTGCCCCTTCATAGATCTGATCTATAAATGAAAACGCATTAGTTTGTTTAGTGTTCTAATCAAGTCTGCAGTTTTGAATTTTCACTATGATTTCCTTTTCTAATAAAGCATTTCCCCAAGTTATAAGTACAATCTTTATGCTTTGTTGCCCAGGCTGGCGTTCAAGGGCTATTCACAGGTGCAATCTTAGTAGTGCACTGCAGCCTCAAACTCCTGTGCTCAAGTGATCCTCCTATCTCAGCCTCCTAAGCAGTTGGGACTTACAGGCATGTGCCACTCTGCTCAGCTAGAACGACAATTTTTTTTAAACCAAAGAGAGGTGTCTTAACTGAAATCTACTAACAAAAGTAATTTAAAAATTTAAAATAGTGTAATTTAAAAATCAATGGGATTAATGGAAACTAAAAAGTCCCACACCTGTATTGGGTTACTTTTCCCCCAAATCCAATCAATAAGAGTTAAATGAAAACTTGCTTAAAATTATATTTAACAGTTTACAAGTTGCTGAAATTTTATGTGTTTTCAGACTCAACTTCAGCTTACCAAAGAAAGCTATCATCTGAATTAGCACCAGTCTGGTGAGAAAAAAGTGTATCGTGTCAAATGGACTTGCTGTGTTATCTGTTCAAACATACCTGTACCAGTCAAAAGTCCAGCACTCTTCTTTCGTGCATAAGCGCGTAAGTGGTTGGACAGGCTAACAGCACTTGTAAACGTCGTATTGCAATGCACACATGTTCTAAGCTTCACAGGCATACCTATCATTCAAAAGAAAACTATAATCCAGTTCTCTCTTCAAAAAGTGAAATTTTCTTAGCTTAAAGCGTGTAGAAAAGTACCACAACAAAGATGGTTTAAAAACGTTCATTGAATTAGCGTAACTTAAAATAAAGAGGGGGGAATTAAGAAAACTGTTATTAGTTTGTAGTTAGTATTTACGCCAACCCATGCACTTTGGAAAGGTGGAAGGGGAATGACTTGAACCTTTGAGCGCCTCTGGATTTAATACCTATTATCACTTTCTTGCAGATTTCTGTGTTACGCCGATCATTTCTTAAATCTACTAAAATACAATCCTGTGATTTGAACAGCACAGTTCTATTGAGAAGTTTCAAAGCTTACAACATTACCAATAAAAAGAATTAAAAAGTCTAGTTGACAAAGTGGTAATTAAAGTGTTTTACCCACAAAACCGTAAAAGTCTCAATACTAAATTAGGCTTTCTGATGAAGGCTGGGAGAAAAGGTGGTAAAACACACCACTGAACAGCTGTTAGACACAACATTTTATTCAGGGCATTTTATGTTCATTACTCTGAATGCGCAATCAATAATGAAAGTTAATGATTTAAAGTTTTTTGCTAAGATCTCTGTGTTAAATAAATCATCAACAAGCTAACATCTTAGTCATCACAGGAAAGAAAACGTGTTGAAACAATAAGAAACTCCCAACTTCTCAGAGTTCAACCCTCACTCCCCCAGTACGTTTCAAGTGGTTTCTTCAACATTATTGTGATGGCTACAACTATGCTTTCCATCTCTGAAGTACACCACACCTTGGTCCACACAGCTAACACATCTTCCTTGTATTTTATCCTTCTGAAAAAATAACGAACGCTACTGACTTTGAAAGACTCTCTGTATGAAAGAAAAAGCCCTATTAACCAGAAGTGCATATAAGATAAATTGTTTTTCAGATCACTTACAATACAAGGTAATCTTTTCTTAATCAAAACTGCTTTATAAGTATCTGAGATAGCCCAATGTCTACCCAAAGTAAAAAAGCATTACCTTACAGCAACTTTATTTATTACTAATCCATTGGCCGATTACTACTACCTCAGACACATTCAACTTAGGGTTCTCTAATTATGAAACCAGCTAAGAGAAACTTCAACATTCTTAGCCACCAAAAGAAATCTATAAAGACATTATTCTTCTAATCTAAAAGTATAAACCAGACTCAGCAATACAGCAATACCAAATAAAACTTGGCTATCATTTGCCAATACATACAATACATTCCTTCAAAGAGAAAAAAACTATAGGTGCCCAAGCACTAAATTAGAGCTGTGCTCTGTTCCACTACCTTAAAATCTAAAACCCCAAACAAATGCCATTCCTTGTTCTCCAAAACCAAACTATGTCACAATACAATGAGGAATCAGAAAGGAAGAGGTTTCTTTGGGTTAATCACAACACACAACAGACACCAATCCATACACCAACCCATTCAGTTTAAAGAGTCGGCTTTGTTGTATCAAAGCAGTGGAAAACCAACAGCTAAATCTTGAAAACATTTTCACTCTGGAATACTGGCAAAAATATAACCGAGGTATGCCTTTTCAGTAATGCTATGCATTTGAACGTCAACTTCCCATCCACAACCATCCTTCAGCCATAGCAAAACTTAGTTTTATAGATCAGCTTGTTTGTTTTCTTGTGGTTTTCTTTTGCTTTTGTTCTCACCTTACATTCAGACCAAGAAATGAGGCACAGAGAACTCAGTGCTGATGAACATCAACTGATGAGTTACATTGAAATGTCAGTAGAATAACCAATCTGTGCTCTGTAAAAAAAAGCAGCTTAACTAAGGAGATCCTGAGAAAGTAACTTCCACAAATATTCCATCAAAGGAGGCATAACTGAACTGCTTAAATTATAAATAAGACAGTCATAAATGTCCTCTTACCTGAGTGCATAGTCAAGTCCATTTTTTGTGGATGATACATCAAAGGACTGTCTTCATTTAATGGAAGAATGCATTTCTGAACAAATCTCTTTCTTGCTGTCTGATTATGGATCTTTTGAGGCGAAATAGTAGAATTCCTTTCTTCTCCCATCCTTTTATTTTTAAGAAGTTCTATCAGTGTAAGAGACTGACTCTTTTTTCCACTGGGTAGTTCTGGTTTTGTTTCATCATATTCACTTAAGAAATTCAGCCCTTCTTCCTCTGACGCAGACACTGACAGAGCTTCGGTCTTTAGGCCATTACGGTATGCTTCAAGAGGTATAACATTTTGAGACAGAAAGTCATCACTTGATGCAAGTTTCTGAGCTACAAATGGTCTGGGAATAATACGACGATTATTTAATGCCTTTAAGATTTTTTCGTATTTTTCTTCATTTTGCATCATCTCATTCAGAACACAGATAGGAGATTTGTGAGCATCCCATTTGGTCTTTCCAAGTCTTTTTAGGTGGCCTCTAACATGATTTGATAATCCAATTTTAGTATCAAACCAACCACCACACAGCTGACAAGTGTGTTCAGAAGTGGTTTCAGACTTCTCTACAGCTAAAAAAAATTTTTTAAGAGTACATATCAGATTTTTAAAAATAAATAGACCATCCTAAAGTGAATTAATTCTGCTATTAAATTATGTGATTCTAAAAAAAAAAAAACAAACAAAACTTTCAAATCCTCTGAACTTGAACACAGATCTATTAGCTCAAATTATCCACATGAGAACTTACCTTTTCTAACTCGCTTAACAGGTGTCCCTGTGCCAATTCTTTTAAAATGTTGCATTTTGTCACTTGTGGCTATTTGTTCTGGTGATACAACATGACGAGCTTCATAACTTAATCCTGCTCTGTGAAGATGTCCCCTGACATGATTAGACAACCCGACACCTGTCTCAAATGTTGCTGGACAATAAGGACACGATTTCTTCTCAAGAGACAAATCAGTCCAATGAAAAACAGAACTATGCTTTGACAATGAAGTGTCTGTATTTTCTAAATGCTGAGGATCATGTATCTCATGCAAAAAGTTGTTAGTTCCAGCATCTTCATAATATTCAAAATAAAAACCATCATTTTGATCATAACTAAGGGTAGCATTTTCTCCAGGATCTTGACCTTCCACCTTGCTTTTAAATAGAGGGAATAAGTTTACATGTTCTTGATTAATATCACTATAGGTTTCATCTTCTATGGCCTGTGTAGTGTAGTCTCCTAGCTCAACATTATCCCATGAACTCTCATCCTCTGTTTCATAACTATCTTTCTTTTCAGCAGAATTAAGTTTTTGCAAAACAACAACAGTCATTTTATGTAAAAAATCTGGATAGCTATCCAAGTCTTCTCCTTCAACAGAACTTTCCTTCTTAGATTCCTTAACTACTCTCTTTACAGCTACACGCCTGTGGTTTTTGAAGTTTTCTGGACGTTTGGTATCAGGCTTATGAGGATCTGAAATAAAACTATTGTTATGAGAATTACTTGATGATGAAAACAGATGTAAAGAATTTAATGAACTAGATTCTTCTTTTTTAAAATGCAGAGGATAGGATTCACCGGATTTTTTGATCATCCTGTAATTTTCGTATTTGTGTCTATATAAATAGCTGCTATTTGCCTTGGGATTAGATTTTTCTTTTGCTGCTTGATGTAAATATTTAGGTTTTTGGTCAATGTTGCCTTTTATCATAACCGCCTTGTGAGGAGAGTTGTTTTGATTGCACATGTTTGTACCTGACTGGGTGACACTTTTCCGAGCTTTTTGTATTCGGTGTGGCCGCTTATGAAATTTTGAAAAATTACTTGATTGTGAGGTTGATCCAAATGCTCGCTTCACATCTTGTTTTAAAGCAGAGTTCTTTGGAAATGTGGCTGACTGTTTATTTAATGGTTTAGTGCTATCTAAACCATCTATAGGTTCCTCAAGAATGTCACTTTTTCTTTTATCAAGTCTAAGAGGACCACTAAATGAATCAACACATGATGATGAGTGCAAATATTCCATGTGCTTTTTTAAAATACTTCTGGCTGAAGTGGTAAAAGGACACATCTTACATACATAGGTAGCTGATTTTTTGGATGATCCCACAACAGAGTCTTTTGTGAAGGTTTTTTTTTGTGTTTTTCTCTGGGCTGTATCAGAACTAACCACAGGACATTTTACCACTGCCCCATGGGCAATGCCTCGATGGCATTCTAATTCATTTTCTGTCACTGCCATGAAATTACACTCTTCACAGCAGTAGTACCTTTTATCTTTTTCATGGGTTTTAGCATGTTGCACAAATGTTTTAGGGCAATTGGTACCAAACACACACTGAGGACACTGTAATCGTGCACTTCTTCCTTCATCCTGAAGTTCTTTCAATTCACGAATTTCTTCCATCAACTTCTGTCTTCTTTCTTGGTGAATAATCATATGTTTTAGAAGTGAATTTCGATCTCGAAATGTCCGTCCACATTCTCTACAAGCATATGGCCTTGGAACATTAAGATGGCGAAAGTGACTATTCCCATCTAAATGATACATCATATGCCTGTGGAGATGCTTTTTCTCCCTAAAGTTCACATTGCACTTTGTACAGGGGTAGAATGATGGCTCTTCAGTACTGAAAGTAGCAGGTGACTCAGAATCACTCTCTTCACATTTCTTTTTTAAGGAATTTGAAAGAAAAGTGCTAGTATGAACAGGTGAACTATCTTCTCCACATTTATCTGGGTTATAAATTAGATGTTGAAAAGTATCCACAGATTCCAAGTCTTCATCAGTTGATTCTGGCTTCACTTTTGATAATGCATATTTCTGTGAGTCTACTGCTTGTAGCTCTTCACCCTGTTCCACAAAGTCTACCTCTTGCATTTTTGATTTATTGGGTACACAATTAGAATCCCTAAAGCAATCTTCAGTATAACGAGTTATCTTGCTTACATCCATTTTTCGTTTTCTCTTTTTTTCTAGACCTACTTTAGAGTGAACTGGAGCTTTATCCACTGTTTCCTCATTAGTCATAAGAAAGTGAATAAACTCTTTTTGAGGATCCCAGTTGGTATCATTTTCTGACCTATATTCATCTGTACCTGAGGAAATTCCAGTTAATGTATTAACACAATCGTCTTTTACTAATACATCTTCACTATCCTCACCCACCTCTACTTGATTTATTAAAGTGCTATCTGACTTTTTATTACTCCCTACTGAATTCTGAATGTCACAACCAACTGAAGCAGAGGTAGGTAGTTTTTTAATGGAATGGGTTGGGTTCTTAGCATGTGCCGCATCTGGTAACAAAAATAAAACTTGGTGTTGACTTGCTTTCTGTGGGGTAGACAGCTGCACATCAACTGCTACCTTCGAAGCTGAACAGGATTCTGTTGTTGGCTGATCCACAGGCTGTCCAGTGGTTAATGAAACATTGCCTTTATTCATACTGGAAGTCTTAGTTAAGGAGGAGTGTGAAACTGGTCCATTAACAGCAGCTCCTTTAGGCAAAATAAAGTTTTCACTAGAAACAGTAGGAGCACCAGCATGTATAAATAGAGTAGACTGGCCTCCACTTAAGGCTTTTTCAGATTTGTCCTTTGACAGTTCTTCAGGCAAAGTCAATGTACTATTATTCTGAAATGATGTTTGACAATCTTTTGGTTTATAAACTCCACTGTCTTTCTCTGAGATAAAATTGTTGTCATCTAGGAGTTCTTCTTTAGCACCAGTATTATCGGTGTTTATCTTCAAATCATCCATATTGTTGGCAAGCCAATTTAACACATTTAGTCTAGAAAATGGAAAAAAAAAATTTAGATTTGCATGAAAGAAACTATTAGAATGTATGGAGAGTAGAAAGTAACATTTTATTAACTTAATTTTCTACTGTTATACGGAGATCCTAAAATTTTTCAAGACTGAAGAAACACTATAAAAATTGAAACACTTTAAAAGTATCTCAAAAATTAATAGTTTTTCATGCTAGGCAACAATAATCCAGTATGTCATAAATACAAAATTGTCTGGAGAAAAACAACATATACATACACACACTCACATATAATATAAATATGCTACAGTTAAAAAAAAAAAAAAACCCTTTCATCTCATACAAAGAATCCTAATGTGAAGAAAATTATTTCACTTAGGTAGATTTATCAGGGGCAGTCACTCTACACTAGAGAATAATTTGAATTATCAAATGTTGCAGAGAAGTAAAAGTTTTGCCAATTAAAAGTTCATTTCTGGAAAAAGGTAATAAAATACCACTCAATAAAAAACTTTATTTGAATGAGCATATTTACTATCAACATCAATGGCTTATGTATGTATGATACAGTATTTTTTTTTTAATTTAAGACTGCTATGATCTCAAAATGCTTAATGCTTTTCTAACATCCTACCAATTGTAAAAATGCTTTATTCATAAAGTTTCATTCATTCCTTATTCAAATTAATCTTAATTCTAATTTTAACTTTAGAAGAATTAGAATTAATGAAGTTTCATGTTAAATTTTCATATAGTGGGCCCTAAATTCTAAGCCTTTTCTAAAAGCAGTTATCCCATTATGACAGTCTAGTGAAAATGGCCTAAAAAAAATTTTACAGTAGGGGTGGTGCCTGTGGCTCAAAAGAGTAGGGCGCCAGCCCCATATACCGGAGGTGGTGGGTTCAAACCCAGCCCCAGCCAAAAAAAGTGCAAAACATATTTAAAAAAAATAAAAAAATAAAAAAAATCTTACATCGTTACAGCATAAACATACATACTTAATTCAAATAAAATTTTTCTAGGCATTTTTGATAATATATTTAATCACTTTGTGAAAACAGCACAATCTTTTCAAAGGAAAGGATACTTCTGAATGTTTGAGAGACATTCATATCATGGCCATATGACTATTTCCACTATGAGGAGTTCCTTTGTACCCTGTTCTTGTCCTGCTCTTAACATGCCCACATCATACTGGAAGAATGCATGTTCTTTGAGGGCACAAACTATAACCTAGTCACCGTCATCATAACTCTAGAACCTAGCATAGCACTTGGCATATTTTTTGAATAAAGGATTAAATGAATAAGTGTTGAATGAATAAAAACAGAACTGTCAAATAAAAGTAAAAGTTCCTAAAGGAAAGAAGAAAAAATTTCCTTCCTATGAAATTTAAAGACCCCATTCAAACACAAGTTTCATCAGGTCATGTTTTTTTGACTCAGTAATCACAGATAGCAAGGCTCTCAAAATACACAGTAACCTTCACGTACAATTCAAAGAACCTGCTATTTGGCAATCCTAGGTACAAACCATTTGAAGTATGAGTATAAACCTCCGTATTTCTTTTCTCCTACACATAGTAGTTTAAGTACAATTTATTCATTCCCCAAATATTCACTGGGCAATTACTATGTACCAGGTGCTGCTCTATCTTTAGGAATCAAGACAGACCACACACTAGTAATCAAGACAGACCATGTTCTATTCTCAAAGAGTAAAGCCTCCACATTTTTCCTTTATAGTATTTTTAATTTGTATAATGAGTAATACTATTTTAGGACAATAGAACCTCACAATCTATTATTTAGAAATGAAAACATTTTCAATAAAGTTCAATATTCCTACCATTCATTGTGGTTATCAATTTCATGCTTTGTAAAATAAATCTAGTTTAAGAATAAAAAAATTGTTTCTAATAATTTTTTCTTCTTTCATAACTTAGAACAGCACTTACAAATCTAATCTTATTCTTTCCACAAAATGTTTTCTTTAATGCAATAAACATTATAAATAAGTATTATAGATATCTTTTGTGGCATTTGTGTTAGTTATACCAACAATCATTTTTCTACCCCTGATAGGTTTTAGAATTCTGTTTTGAGATTGCCAAACTTGCACAGTAATAAAAATAGACTTCCAATAAGATCATATTCAATGATATCACTCCAAAATGGTGCTAATGCATCACCCAGCAGGAGACTCTACATCACATACACAGAAGTTAAAAATGGGCAGCACATAAATATGTGTTAGGAAGGAGTGTACAAATGTCAATGAAAAGAAAAGCAAGCCTGAATGCTATACTATTACCCATTCTAGATATTTCTCATTAAATAAACTAGACAAAGTAAAATGACTCAATAGCAACAATCTCATAAATCTGAAATGACAGAATTTATTTTTTAAAAACTAGCTTGAAAGACTGTTACTTTCTGCTCCCACTTATTATAATCACAGAGGTAGACAAATATATGCTCAGTCAATTTGAAAGCCTGTATTAGCTTTTCTCAACAGGAAGCAACGTTGCTAACGAAGTGGTAAATTCAGTGTTAATGAGTGGCTTCACTGTTACCACCTCAGAGGTAAAACCTTCCATGTTCTATGTTCCACCCATCTGTTCTGGTGTTAGAGGTTCAGAGATGGAACAGACGCTTCCCATTTAAAGCAACTTCATTGGTACCCCCTGAACAGCAGGGTGACAAACTATGAGAATATCCTGTCTGTTTAGAGACTGCAACCTCATTACCAGAATGGCTTTATAAGAGCTTTGCGTAAGTTCACATTCTGCAAACTGCTTTGCTCAAAAACAGAAAAAATAAATAACAGATAAAATTATCTACAAAACACATCTAGCAAAAAATCAAATATTGTTAAAATATAAAAATGAAGTCTTTAAAAAAAGTTTTCCTTTACACCTACGTAATAAAATATGGCTTGCCTGCCTCCAAATTAATAAGTATCTCCATTCAAAAATATAGTAAGTTATTCTTTTCAAAAACAGACTTTCTTAGCATATTATTAAAAATCTACCATATCAGTAACTAAATAAGCTTTAATAAATTGCTCAATAAGCAAGCTTTCTACACCACTCAGTAATTCGGAAGATGCAATTTTCCTGTTATCAAAATCTATGCTGTTTACTTTCTGTTCATAAATAATTTTTTTCAATAGAAAATAAGCTTAATTTCGGCTTAGCGCCTGTGGCTCAATGGGCTAAGGCGCCAGCCACATACACCTGAGCTGGCGGGTTCGAATCCAGCCTGGGCCCACCAAACAACAATGACGGTTGCAACCAAAAAAAAAAAAAAAAAAAAAAAAATGGCCAGGCGTTGTGGCGGGCGCCTGCGGTCCCAGCTACTTGGGAGGCGGAGGCAGGAGACTCGCTTGAGCCCAGGAATTGGAGGTTGCTGTGAGCTGTGGATGCCACAGCACTCTATCCAGGGTGACAGCTTGAGGCTCTGTCTCCAAAAAAAAAAAAAAGAAAGTCCAAAAATAAACCGACATGTCTATTGTTCAAATATCTTCAACAAGGGTGCCAAAACCATATTACACAATATACACAATGGGGAAAAAATAGCCACTTTAATAAATGATGCTGGGTAAATTGAACAAACACAAAAAAAGGAACAAAGTTCTGTATCTTAAAACATATACAAAAATTAACACAAAATGGATTAAAGACCCAAATGTGAAACCTGAAACAACTCTTAGAAGAAAACCTAAGGGAAAAGCTTTCGTAATTTTTTTTTTTTTTTGAGACAGAGTCTCACTTTGTCACCCTTGGTAGAGTGCGTGACGTTGCAGCTCACAGCAACCTCAAACTCTTGGACTCAAGTGATCCTCTTGCCTCAGTCTCCCAAGTAGCTGGGACTACAGGCACCTGCCACAATACCTGGCTGTTTTTAGAGATGGAGTCTCCCTCTTTCTCAGGCTGGTCTCAAACTCACGAACTCAGGCAATCCACCCACCTTTGTCTCCCAGAGTGCTAGGATTACAGGCGTGAGCCACCACACCCAGCCAACTGATTTCTTTTTTTTTTTTCTCCTGAGTTTGTTGGGGTTATCTTATGTTAATGTGTTTCATTAGATTGTAGTGGATTTTATTTTTTTCTTTAAAAAATTTAGGCATTTTGGGAGGTGCCTGTGGCTCATTGAGTAGGGCACCGGGCACCATATACCAAGGGTGTTGGATTCAAACCTGGCCCCGACCAAACTGCAACCAAAAAACAGCCAGGTGTTGTGGCAGGCACCTGTAGTCCCAGCTACTCAGGAGGCTGAGGCAAGAGAATCACCTAAGCCCAAGAGCTAGAGGTTGCTGTGAGCTGTACAGCACTCTACTAAGGGCAACAAAGTGGGACTGTGTCTCTAAAAAAAGAATAAAAATAAATAAATAATTTAGGCATTTTTACTTGCCACTTGACTGATTTCTTAAATGACATTCCTTGAATAGACACTTCTCCAAAGAAGACATAAAAACAGCCAAAAAGAATATGAAAAGATGTGCAACATCACTAATGATTAGGAAAATAAAAATCAAAACAACAACAAGATACCACCTTACAACAAAGCAAAAAGAAACACAACCCAGAAAATATTTAGTGTTAGCAAGGATGTGGAAAAGTTGAACTCTTCCCACTGCTGGTGGGAATACAAGTGGTGTAGCCACTATGAAAAATGGTATGGAGGTTCCTCAAAAAACTAGAAATAGAACTATCATATAATCCAGAAATCCCACTTCTGGGTATATATCCATTTTTTCAGTATGGATGCTTGCACATCCATATTGAAATATAGCATGAAAAATAGCCAAGAGGTGGAAGGGACCAAAATGTCCATCTACAGATAAATGGATAAACAAATGCAGTATATACATAAAACAGAATATTTCAAAAGGAAAGAAATTCTGATGTAAATTACAAGGTGGCTTAACCTTGAGGACATCATATTGAGTGAAATAAGCTGATCACTGTAAGTTAGAAACTGCACGAGTCCAACTTACATAAAGTATCTAAAGTAGTCAAAGTCACAGACAGAAAGCAGAATGGGAGTTACCAAGGGGCTGGGTAAGGGAGAAATGGGAGTTTCTATTTAATAAGTTGTTTGATGGGTTCAGAGTTCCAGTTTGGAAAACATTCTGCAGATGGACAGTGCTGATGGTTGCACAACAATGAGAATATCCTCAATACCAATGAACTGCAAACTTAAAATACTTTTACTTAAACTAAACAAATACTAACTTTTAGGATGTAACTTTATTTATTTTTGTAGAGACAGAGTCTCACTTTATCGCCCTTGGTAGAGTGCCGTGGCATCACACAGCTCACAGCAACCTCCAACTTCTGGGCTTAGGCACTTCTCTTGCCTTAGCTTCCAGAGTAGCTGGAACTACAGGAGCCTGCC
>CAUYRH010052236.1:0-27675 GCA_963574655.1 Perodicticus potto | reverse complement strand
CAGTATCCCAGAGGTTCTGATAATTCGTATCTTCATTGTCATTTTGTTCCAAGAATTTGGTGATTTCCTTCTTAATCTCATCTCTGACCCATCTATCATTCAGCATAAGGTTATTAAGCTTCCATGTTTTTGTTTGAGTATGCAGATTCCTGTTATTATTGAGTTCAACTTTTATTCCATGGTGGTCCGAGAAGATGCAAGGAATAATTTCTATTCTTTTAAATTTGCTGAGGTTAGACTTGTGACTTAAGATGTGATCAGTTTTGGAGTATGTTCCATGGGGTGCTGAGAAGAATGTGTATTCAATTTTATTAGGATGAAATGTACTGTAGATGTCTGTTAAATCCAGATGTTGAATGGTTAAGTTTAAATCTAAAATTTCTTTACTGAGCTTCTTACTGAAGGGTCTATCCAACACTGCTAAAGGAGTATTAAAATCTCCAACTACTATAGAGCTGGAGGAGATCAAGTTACTCATGTCTATTAGAGTTTTTCTTATAAATTGAGGTGCATTCTGGTTGGGTGCATAAATGTTAATAATTGAAATCTCCTATTGAGTATTACCTTTAACAAATATAAAGTGTCCATCCTTTGCCTGTAAGCTGGGACTGGTGTTTGTACCTTTTCCCCTACAGTTTTTCCAACCCGTACTTTGCTACTGCCTGCGAAACTGGGGGCCTTCTTGATGTGGTGGGGTTAAGTGGCTCTGTCTTATTTCCAGCTGGTCTCTGTTTTACCCTAGAGAATCGGTTACTCTGTGTTGGAGTCTGAGCTGTGGAGAAATACCAGCAGTTAGGTCACCAAGCCCCCCACAGACAACAATTGGAAAAGGAAAATCAACCCTTCCCACTACCACACACCCAGTGTACCACGTTGGAAGGTCCTCTGGTGATTGGCCCAGTTGAAGAGGTCACAATCAATTGTCCCAGCCAATACCAACCTCAAATCACAGAGTTGAAAAGTCTCTGGCGACGAGATAGCAGGAGTCTGCTGGCAGCTCTAGTATACCTCGCTCCAGGGCTCTGTGAGCTCAGGAGGGCCCCCCAGCCAGTAAATGAGTCTGGGAAGGTTGATGCCTCCTTCCCCACCTTGCCCCTCTGTCACACCCGTCTCTGGTAACCCTTCAGGGCTGTGATCCAGTTCCCTCCAATGAGCAGATCCTCTAGAGGTTTGCACCTGCCTAGGTCACAAGGGGCTCTGTGGTTCCTCAGCCAGTCCACCAATTTCTGTCGGTGTTGGCAGAAGGGAGGTGAGGCCTGACAACCTGGGTACTTGATAGGGGCTGGGCGATTCGCTCAGTTCCAACCGTGTCCCTGATTGATGTTGCTGATAGAACAGAACAAGTTCGCAGAATTTCTGCCCTGTGGAAGAGACGCTGGCCTGCTAATAGTCCTGACTCAGTCTGTGAGCTTCAGCCCTTTATCTCAGCTGTCATCCCCTGAGGGCCAGGTGCGGCTGAAATTTAGTAAAGCTTTCTCAGAGCTGCCGCTCGGTGCCTCAAGGGACCACCTCTCCAGTTCGGCCTCCTCTTGTCTCACTTTCCTCTCACCACTCCTGAGCTGGAAAAACAGCACAGGTAAGCAACAGCCCGTGCCCTGTCCACACCCCTTGAGAAAATGTCCAAGAATCTGGACTCTGTGGGGGACAGACCTCTAGACCTCAGGGTGAGAGTGGAGGAGAGTGCTGGGAGTTCCAACTTGCAGGTAGAGAATATATACCGTTTTATACAGTTTTATGCCTGGCAGGAGAGTGCCCTGGCAACCTAGTAGGGGAAGGAGGTCCGGTTTTTAGAGGGTCTCTCCCGTTGGGTAGAGTGGGAGGACATCTGAACTCTGCTCTTCTTTGTATGGAGGTATGAAGTATGCTATGAGCCGATCTCATGGGGGGAGGGGACTCCCGACCCCTTGGCGATGTGTTCTGTACCTTTTATTTGTATCCTTGGGGTCGCAGGTCGCTCCAGCAGGGTTGATGTGCGTTCTTCAACCTTCTCTTTTGGCTCAGTTCCAAACTGTTGGCTTTCTTGCTAAATTTCTGTCCTTTAACTCTCCTTCTGGATGGGAGCGTCTGCGGAAAGCTGGCTACAGACCACCATCTTGGCTCCTCCCCTATGAATTTTGTTTTTAGGCAAATATAAAATTTATCATTCATTCTCTTGAGATCTTTTAAAGCCTCATTCTCTTAGGTAACACATTTTGCACTATCTACTAATCTATAAATTTAATCTGCATACAGTATGGCAGATTTATTTGAATCATATTGCCCTTCATTAAATCATACAAGGCTTCGAAATGCCCTTTTATCTCTTAACCATAGCTCTAATTGTATCTTGCATCATTGTTTTATCCATTGCAGTACATCCAAACTCTGTAGGATTGAAGTGTGGGACAGAAAAGGGAATAGGATTCTTATTTTTTATTCTACACACTTTTATGTGTTTGAATTATTTTCAGTAAATACGTTTTTTTTTTTTTAAGTGCTAATGAAAAGAAAACATTTTTTGATTAAGGATTAAGGCAAGTTTCTTCCATGATAGGGCATTTCCTAACCCCAGCAACTAGATGTGATAGCTTTTTTCCAAACTTAACTTTTTTGGCTCATAGACTCTTATGAAAATTTGATGTACTATCTCCCCAGCAATTGAGTATGTACACAATTTTGCAAAGTTTTTTATTTCTGTGGTGCTCCCAACACCTTATCAAGAACTTCTGCTGTAGCACTTCAGATTTTTACTATTGCAGCAACCGTCTTCTCTTTTATATGATACTGTATTTATGTAATTATCATAATCCCCCTAAAACACATAGATAAATTTTTGAGTTAGGGCTTTTTTCACGTCCTGTGCTGTTTTGAGATTTGTGTTTGCTTTAGATAGAAAATTAAGCATATCATTTAAAAAATTCTTAATTGTTTATATTATATTATATTGTCCTCAAAGTCTTGAGTTTACTAACTTGCAGAATTGTTTTGGCTTTAAGGAATCCATTTGGATTTCTCCTAATTTAAGGGCATTAAAGTAGTACTAATTGTTTGATAAGTTATATTCAAAGAATGGCTTTTTTTATATAGTTAGGACATGGGCAAGGTAAGATGGCCTAGTTCCCCTAGTGTTATTCTTGGAAACAGCTGGAACAACCTTATCTAGAATCTAGATTTTCCCTACTCAATTCCTCATCTCCTTTGAAGACCACTTCTTTCAAGTTCCAGTCCCAAACTTTCCCCTTATCTGTTTGCTTGTTTACTGTTGAGATTCCCAAATGTATAATCTTTTAAAAAAGCCATTTTTTTTGTTTTAAGTATAAAAACTATATGTATTTGTAATCTCCGTTTTAAAAATCCTTTTGTCTTTTTTAAGAGTGCGCATTATCAGGAGGCGATATTCTTCTTAAAATAAAAATTAGAATCTTTTCAGAAATTGAGTGAGATTTATCTCCTAAAATAGCGGTTCCTGTGGGTGGCAACCCCATTTTAACAATGAAAATACTTTGTGGCATTAGGAAAGTTTAGAACCACTGTCCTAAAGTCTTTTAAAATTCTTTGATCTTCCAGTATTTTCTCTGCAATGTTTTAGATGCTGGTGATCAGATGTTTTTAATAAGGAAATTTGTGTTGTTATAATGTGCCCTTTTCATATTGTGCCTATTTCAGTCTGGTCTTAAATAATAACAATTGGAGTGATTCTGAAAAAGATACTTAGTTTTCTAACACTAAAACATTTTTAAAAGCATTTAAGGCACAAAAGTAAGAGGAAATTTAGAATTTCATCTGCTTAATTTTTGTAAATATAAAACTTAGTAATTGATAATTCTAAAATTTTGTAGTGAAATATCTACATTCATTAAATCACTTGTTAGTCATGGTTTTCTCTTTTAGTTATGTATGGTTTATTATGATTTAAGGTTTCTGTTTGTGTACTTTGTCTTATTTATAATGCTGAAATAAATATCCTCATTCTCTGCTTTTCTAATCCCTCAATTAATTTTCTGATGGATACTAAGTGCTATACAAAAGGTGATGTACAATTTCAAAAATTGTCCTTTTTTCCTCAAATGGTTTCATATGATTTTAAGATAATGAGCATTAAATTAATTTTTTAATACCTTCTTGAGGTAGTTGGAAATTCTTGAGGGGGTTACAAAATCAGGGTTGAAATTACTAGATTGTTATCCATAGTTAACAGTCCACTTTGAACCCTGTAAGTTCTATTCACTTGAGATTAAAATTCTAAAATTACATTCTTCCATTTCAGGATGCCCTTAGTGACAAAAAGACTAAAGAATTGTTCATAAAATGCAATGGCAGATAAACCAAAACTTAAAGTCAGTGGAATGATTTAAGTGCCTGATTTCTTGAGAAATTTCTGAGAGGAAAAAAGTGACAAATCGGGGTTAACAAGGAAGAGTGAGGGAAAAAAAAGTGATAAATCAGACTTTATTGAACCAATGATCCTGAGTCATCCAAATAACTTTTCCACTGAAAAACTCTTAAGATTTAAGTGTATTTGCAAAATTAATGTTCTTTTATGTTAGAACATTAATCTTAAGCTAAACTAATGAGTTAGTTGAACTTCGTTTGTATATGCAATAATTATTTTGAGTGTAAATTTTCACTGTTTGAAATAGTTTATTAATTTCATTTTGTATTTATATTTTGTGTTTGCTTCAGCTAGAGGGCAGTGGTATCATCATAGCTCACTGCAACCTCAAACTCCTGGGCTCAGGGGATCCTCCTGCCTCAGCTTCTGAAGTAGCTGGGAATACCAGTGTGCCATCATTCCCAGACAACTTTTAAATTTTTTTGTAGAGACGGGTTCTTGCTATTGTCCTAACTGGTCTCAAACTCCTAGCCTTTAGCTGTCCTCCTGCCTCAGCCTCCCAAAGTGCTAGGAGGCCCATAGGAGTGAGCCACTGTGCCTGGCCTATGTTTCCCTTTTATGTTAAGTTGATCATATCTGATTTTGGTGTTGCTTACTTTTTAGTTAAGAATGCAACCTCTAATTAATATGTCTTTATGATGGGATTAAAAAGTAAAGATTAACTTAATAATTTGATTTCTTATATTATTTCATTATGTATATACCTTCAATTATGAGAGCTGGGAAGGTGTAAAAATTAACTGTTCACAATATTCCTTTTATTTACTTTTGTATTTTACTTACCAGCTACTCTCTCTTTTTTTTTTTTCTTTAAGACAAGGTCTCACTCTGTTGCCTGGACTAGAGGGCAGCAGTGTCATCATAGCTCACTGCAATCTCAAACTCTTGGGTGCATGCCATCATCCTAGCTGAGACTACAGGTGTGCACCACCATGCCTGCCTATTTTTTTTCTTTTTTTCTTGTTGAAATGGGTCTTGCTCAAGCTAGTCTTGAACTCAAGGCCTCAGACAATCTTCCTGTCTTGGCCTCCCAAACTGCTAGAATTAAAAGTGTGAACCACTGCACCAGGCCCTCATTTTTTTTTTTAAAAGGTCTTTTTTAGAAATTATAAGACTGGAATGCATGCAGAATGTTTTTTCTTAATGGAAAAGTGTAAGATAACTGTTTATACCATTAATGGAACAGATAGTCTCAGAATTATAAACATCCGACTTAAGCACAACTCGCACTTAAAAACGGAGACTGTTACAGCAAGTCTCAGAGTTATAAAAACGTCCAACTGACTCACATTTACATGTAGATGCTATTGAAGGTAATAGGTAAATATACTTGTTCCAACTTAGGAACAAATCTGTAGAACCTCTCTGGTTGGTAACTCAGGGACTGCCTGTATGTGGTAATTTTTATATGTTGATACTTTTGAATTAGGTACATATTTATTTTATTTAACAGTATTGATAATTTATAGTTGTGTGTATTGTTTATATGAGGGTTTAAAAATCTTTGTGCATTTAACTAGTTCAGAAATGCCTTTTTAAAAAAATTTCAAATTAATATGAGGGTACACATTTTTAGGTTACATTGCTTTCAATCTCAAGGTAAAACAAATTCAAGCTGTAGTTGAGCCCCTTACCCAGGGGCATGCTGAACACATTCACATTGTGCACACTAGGTGAGATCCCACCAAAAGAAATGCTTTTTTAAAAAGATGACAATATGCTGGGCACAGAGGCTTACTGTAGTCCTAGCAATCTGGGAGGCCGAGGAGGGTGGATTGCTTGAGCTCAGAAGCTCAAGAACAGGCTGAGCAAGAGCAAGACACCATCTCTACTAAAAATAAAAAACTGAGGCAGGAGGATTGCGGATCGCTTGAGCCCAAGAGTTCAAGGTTGCTATTTATTTATTTACTCCCTAGGGTAAGTAATAAATAAATTAAAATAAATTAACATAAAATAGTGAAAATACAGCATGATACTTTTGACAGCCACATTCCAGGTATAATTTATAAAGCTAAAATTTCATAATGAGAAATTTTACTGTAATGAAGGTCTTACATAGTCATATATCACATAAGAACATTTTGGTCAACAACAGACTGCATTTATGATGATGGTTTCATAAGATTATAATGGAGCTGAAGAATTGTTGTTGCCTGGTGATTTGTGTTAAAAATGGCTGATAGTATTCATTACAATTATATGTTGTACAGATTTGTATACAGCCTAGGAGCAACACTGCCATGTGGTAAGCTGTATCTCCTAGGTTTGTGTAAGTGCTGTACATACACTTTATGATGTTCTCTCAATGATGAAATCCCATAATGATGCACTTCTTAGAACTTATCCTTGTTATTGATATTTGGAAAAATGATTTCTAAGTGCTTTGCTGATAGCATGTAAATTCCAGTATGATAATACAAATGAGATCAATTCTTAGAGTCTTTAAAATGGGATGTAGCCCAAATAAGTTAGGAATGGAAAAGCAGGAAAGCTTGCCTTTTTTAGCCTGAGAATAAAGAGAAACACGAAGATTGAATTAGCTGTGTATTCCAGTATTTTAGATTTCCAGTGTGTAATTTTTGACATTTTTTGCTTTATAAACAAAACTTTTTTTTTTTTTTTTTTTGCAGTTTTTGGCTGGGGCCGGGTTTAAACCTGCCACCTCCGTTATATGGGGCCAGCTCTCTACTCCTTGAGCCACAGGTGCCTCCATATAACAAAACATTTTTTAAAAAGCTTGTTTATTTTGTAAAATTTACACTGTTGTGTTTGTATAGGAATTCAAAAAACAAATTCAAAGTTTGACTAAAGCAATTCAGGAGTGTTTTTTTAGATAATTTTTTTTTCTAGCAGCATTTTAAAAGTGCAATGAATTATACACGTATTAGACTGTAAACCTCTGAAGATTAGCACTATGACTTACTGATATTTGTTTTCCCTTAGAACTTTACATGCAGAAGGCCATGAGTCATTATTTTTGATTGAATTAATCTGTGGTGAAATATTTCTAGCTAGTTTTCTGTGCCTTTTCAGTTGATAAAAGGCCAGAAAAATATAAACTAAAATTTATTTAAAATTGTGTTTTCTTTTAAAGAAATAATTACAGGCTCGGTGCCTGTGGCTCAACGGGCTAAGGCACCAGCCACGTACACCTGAGCTGGCGGGTTCGAATCCAGCCTGGGCCCACCAAACATCAATGACGGCTGCAACCAAAAAACACCCGGGCGTTGTGGCGGGCACCTGTAGTCCCAGCTACTTGGGAGGCAGAGGCAGGAGACCTGAGCCCAGGAATTGGAGGTTGCTGTGAGCTGTGATGTCACAGCACTCTATCCAGGGTGACAGCTTGAGGCTTTGTCTCCAAAAAAAAAAAAAAAAATTTCAGATTAATATAGGGTACAAATAATTAAGTTACATTGTTTGAGTTTGTTAGGTAAAGTCCAAGTTGTAATAAAAAAAAAAAAAAGAAATAATTACATTTATTTCTAAAATGTGAAAAAAGGTAACAGTTAAAGATTAATGTCACTTAGCCTTTGAAAAGTCAGTTTTACTGCAATATTGCATTAAGAGGTGTTTGGTCATTTTTATGAAAGGATACTTTAAAAATATTTGTCATTTATTGATTCACTTACTGCTAATATACTCACCATTGTATTTATTACATTTGGGTTTATTCAGGAATGAAACATTTATGTAAAGTGAATTACATATGTATATCAAAATTAAAAATTGAGCTTTTTATAGGAGAAAAGATAAGTATGTATACATTTAATTTAATGAATTCTACCCTAATGATATCTTTATTTTATAGGAAGGAAAACTGAGACATAGTTTGTTGCCTTGTCTGGAGTCACATGGTAAGTTTAGTGATCAAAATTAGATCCAAGAATTTGTGAATCCCAAGTTTCATGTTTCAAAATTTGGTGTTACTTAAAGTGATTCATAAAATTGACTGATGTCCTATGTCAGTACTTAGGTGACAATTTACAGAACATCATCTCTGCAACTTGATGGGCGACAACCCTTTTCAACCAAATAGTAAGTGTTGCTGCCATGACTGATACTGCTATTTATGGCTTTTATATAACTTTGTTTTAGGAGAAAGAAGTGGGGCCATTTTCTCAAAAATAAAAACACTTAATATTGTTCAAGGAACAAATGCTCATATAAAAACACATAATGTAAATAAAAAGTGAGTGAAGTAGAAATGAAGTGTTTTCTCCCTATTACCAGAGGTAATTACTGTTATCAATTTGGTATATGTGATCACATTTCTTCTATGTATAGACAAAAAACTCTTCCTAAAAAATTATGAAGCTATTATTTGTCTTTTAATTTAACAATGTGTCTTGACTATATTAATAGTGATGCATTGTATAGGTGAAAAGGAAGGATATTCTAGGTAAGAGATGCATTATAGGTAATAGCTCTTGCAGTATATAATGAGGGTAGTGTTTCAAGTGTTTAAAATATGCAGATGCTAAGCTGTGAATTGCCAGTGAAAATTAGTATTTTTAATTATTTGGCTTGAGAACTCTATAATTAGTAAAACAGTATGGTTAGCGAACAGAAGGATTAGTTCCTAATGTTGATGACATTTGGGAAAATGGGAAGGCCTTTTTCCCTTTTTTGTTTTTTTTTTTTTGGTAGGTGGACTACTAAACATTTAAGTAACATTAGACCAGGAAATGATTTGAATGATTTGTCATTCAAATGTCTGATTTGTCCTGATGGAATAAGCCTCATCATTTTCCATATTTTATTCTATTATCTCTTCCCTGCTTTGTCCTTGTCTTTCTTGAATCTGGTTCAGTTTTTCCAGTTTATCTAGCACTTGTTGCCTCCTATTCTTAGTTTCTTACTTTTTTGTTATTAATATATTTTTTGATAAATAATGGTTAGGCATAATCTTTTTTGTAGGAATAATCAATCATATTCCAGGTATATGACTGCAACTTACTTTGACTAGATTGGACTGTTTCTACATTTTCTGTCCACTGTAAATAAGTACTATTACCCATTATCTATCTAAATTTTACTAGTTTATATCTTAGTAAGCTCTGAGATGACCACTCTTATTACCAGGTATTGACTACAAGTATCAATCTAGAAATTGCTACTAGAATTATTAAAGTAGAATATTATACAATGTATTACATAATGTTTTTATTTTTCTTTTTGAAAATAAGGTTTACTTTTCTCCTCTTGAAAATTAGATAATTCAAAAATGGCAGAACTCTTTATGGAATGTGAAGAGGAAGAGCTGGAACCATGGCAGAAGAAAGTAAAAGAGGTTGAGGATGATGATGATGACGAGCCCATCTTTGTGGGAGAGATATCAAGTTCAAAACCAGCAATTTCAAGTAAGCATTTTCTTTTAGTGAAGTCAGATTTTATTTATAAGGTATTGTTTCTAATGGATAAACTTATAAACTGCTTTAGAGTACTCGATGACCTTGTTTCACTGTGAAGAGTTGGGGATGAAAGATTGGGAGGGAGGCCAGTAACAATCAGGATGGGGTTATGACTGGGGACTTGAGGAAGGGAGTAAGAGATTAAATATCAGATGTGAGAAAAGAAATGGACTAATATTAGCTGGTGACAGTGGAGGTCTTCTGAGAGTAGAAATCATAATTTTTAGTGGAGCTAAGTAATAGCTTATTTGTGTTTCATTTTTTTCTATCTTAAATCCAGAAGCACAGAAAAGGAAGGATTTGGAATGCTTTTCTTAAAATTGCAGTGTCATCTATAAATGACTATAAAATGTATAGGCAGTGAATGATTGCACAGTCTCTGGCTAGTGTACCAACAGAGGCTGTAGCTTCTAACCACATTCATTTTCCAGTAACTCCTATATATATTCATAAAAGAGAAGGGCATTGTCCATAGCTGCTGTACTTGGAATATGTAGTAATTAGTAAATTTAAATCCTTATAGCTTTTTAGCAGAACAACTTGGTACCTTTATGGATTATTAGCTTTTAATTAGAGTAATTGAACTTCACATTATTATAATGTTAAAGTAAAGATGCTGATGATACTTGTTAAAATGTCCACTCAAAATGTGTGATCGAGTGCAGAGAAATAATGTACTAATTTCAGGGAGAAAGAGAAAATAGATGTATTTCCATTTCATTTACATGTTTGTTTTAAGCCAGGAGAATTTACCAAAGAAGGAATGTACCCAGCATAATAATTTTTTTTTTAATTTAACGTGGCATTGCTTATAAGTGTTATAAGACTGCTTCAAAATTTTCTGAAAAACTAGTTAATTTTATTGCCACTAAACTTAGAATGGCACTTTTATTCAGTTTTACCAGAGGAAAAATAATTTAACCAATTGAATATTTAATAACATTTCCTGTGGCACATTATAATCTCTCATGGAGGGCTAAGTGGAGTACCTTTTGGATTATAAAATGAATTAGGCATGATGGTGTGCATGTTGGTGATAGCAGAACATAATATTCTTTTAGTTATTGTTTCTTAGTCAGTCCAGTCACTGATTATATTGAATATTATCCTATTGCAAAATTGTTAATTCAAAATTTTATTGAGAACGTGACAGTTAAAATTCAAGTTGAATTTGTACTTACTGTAGATGACCGTTAACAGTATTCAGCTACAACAATGTATATTAGTTTTAAGATAATTCTTTAAAGAAGGGGATTGACTCCATTAGAATTTCTTTTCTGAAATGTTAGGATGAAGAATTTAAATGATTTTATTTTTGTTTGGCATGAAAGCCATAAAATAGTTTAACATATAGGGTATCAGTTAAATGTTTATAATGGACTGCCAGAAAGGAGGGTTAAAACTTGTTTTTTTTGTAGATTATAGCCATAGTTATTTGATGGTTTGAGTAAATATTTAATCTTGAATTTCTGAGTGAAAACAGTGTCAAGTTGTTTGAACAGATTTTTCTCCAATAAGACCTATGTAGTACTTAATTGTAGAGCATTGTATTGACATAATCAGAAGACCATATTTTTGTGTGAGCTTTTTACTTTATAGAATTACTTAATGGAATCTTTCCTACTATGAGGGAAAAAAGAAATTTTTACATTTGGCAGGGTTTTTTGGGTACTTTTTAACCTTTTTCCCAACCAGAAATTATAGGCAAATCCTCACACTTTCAAATTTTAGTTTAATAAGCTAAATGTTACCTGACTTGCCTGTGTGTATGAGTAAGGAACTTTGATCCTCAAAGTTACATCGGGCTCAGATAATGGTAGATTTGAAACTCTTTAACTAAGATACTCTGGTTAATTAACTGTCAGTTCATTTTAGTCTGAAATCTCTTGATTGTTTCCCTTTCAGAATTTAAAAGTAATGGTAGACAGTCCAATGAGATGCTTTGTAATGAAAATGTGGAAGTGGGCAAGGCTTTGATTTTGAGTCATATATGACACTGTCGTCATTCAAAGAAAGATCTGTGCTTGTAGGTTGTATAGAAATATACGATGCCCCAAAAGTTGGACCTAAAGTTGCCATATATATGGGAAAATGGGAAATTGTAGCTAAGTGTACCTTTATTTGTAAAATATTTGTTGAAAAATTTTACAAAATATTTTCTGTGTTGTTCACCTCTTTGTATAGTGACTCTAGAGGTGACTTTTGGAATACCCTGTGTATGTATGTTTGGAAAATTTTTATTAATTCTGTGGACTGTTTCTTTGATATGCAGAATGTTTTGACTTATATATAGTCAGATTCTGTTACCTTTGGCTTTTAGATTTTGAGGCTTTTTTTGTTGTTATTTTATTTTTTTGAGGCAGAGTCTCATTTTGTCTCTTTGGGTAGAGTGCAATGGCATCATAGCTCACAGCAACCTTAAACTCTTTGGGCTAAAGAGATGCTCTTGCTTTAGCCTCCAGAGTAGTTGAGACTACAGGCACTTGCCCTATGCCCTGCTAGATTTTCTATTTTTAGTAGAGACAGGGTCTCTCTCTTGCTTAGGCTAATCTTGAACTCCTGAGCTCATGCAGTCCACCTTTCTTGGCCCCTCAGAGGGCTAGGATTATAGGTGTCAGCCACCTCACCCAGCCTAGATTTTGAGTTATAGAGAAAGATTATTCTTAATATGTGAAATAATTAATGCTGGTAATTTTGTGTCTTTTGTTTCTTTAGTAAAGATATATGTGTTTAAAATTAACTGTATTCTTTAAATCAATGTTAAGCTATATATTTCTTCTAGGAATATCTGTTTTCAATTCATGATTTTTGTTATCTTAGTGCATATTTCATTTAAATAATACATTTTAAAATAAATTTAATTTTTTACAGATATTTTGAACAGAGTTAATCCTAGCTCATATTCAAGGGGACTAAAGAATGGCGTTCTCAGTCGAGGTACAGTTTTATTGTACTGTTTTAAGTTTAAAGTGCAATATTTTGACAAAATTGATTATATAGAAATATATTCAACATACTGTGTTTTTTAAAAATACAGGCATTACTGCTGCATTCAAGCCTACAAGTCAACACTACACGAATCCAACATCAAATCCTGTGGCTGCCTCACCAGTTAACTTTCATTCTGAATCTAGATCTTCAGATAGTTCTGTTATTGTTCAGCCTTTTTCAAAACCTGTAAGTGTTTCTGAAACTACACTGTCAACTCAGGTATATATATCTATATCAACAATGCCTCATTAAAACTTTGGACTATCAAAAGTAGTCATCCAATAGAAGCATAATCAGTATCAGAAAACGTCACTATCTTTGTGATAGCTCAAGCAGTACTCAAAGTAAAATGCAGGAGCTACCACCCAACCTGTTAGTAAATCAGGTAACATGCTGAAATTGGAGCAGTACTGAAAATGATGCATCAAAACACAAATAAAAGTATAATCAGTAATAAAGATTGCATAATGGCAAAATATTTAAGATTGCAAAGTGGGCCAGGTAGTCTTAATTGGGAAAATTATCAAGAGGTTCTTGTAGCTTTTTATTTTGAAAGCATTCCTTCATAGTATATGTATTTTAAAAAACTCTTAACAAAAAGTAATAGATAATGATACTAGTTAATATTTATTGAGCTCTAATATGTATAAGGCTTTGTGGTAAATACTATACATAAATTAATCCTATATTTAATTCTTAAACATCATTATGAAGTAGTTGCTATTATTATCCCCATTTTATCGTTGAGGAAACTGAGGCTTATATAGGTTAAATGATTTACTTAAAATCACATAGCTGGTAGATTATGTATCTGGGATTAACCTATAGTTAATCCAGGCTAATCTATAGTAAATGTGTATGTACACACATACATACATGTATGTTGTATATGAATGTATACTTTTTAAAATATGAAAGAATTGCCTTAGTTTAATAGTTCGCAAAATGTCTGCAGTTCCCTGCTGTTCCCCAAGACTCTTTTGGGTGGCTTAAGAGTCAACCCTTGTCATTTTAATCAAGGATTATTTGCCTTTTCAACTGTGTTGACATTTGCACTGATGATATCAAAGCAATGGTAGGTAAACTACTGGTGCCTGAGTGTGAATCAGGGTAATACCACCAAACTATACTCGTAGTTTTTGTGTTAGTTACTCATTATGCATTCACAGTAAAAAAATATTCTACCTGTACTCAATTTTCTTTTCTTTTCTTTTTCTTTCTTTTTTTTTTTTTGAGACAGAGTTTCACTTTGTCGCCCTGGGTAGAGTGCTATGGTCGTAGCTCACAGCAACCTCAAACTCAGGCTCAAGTGATTCTTTCACCTAAGCCTCCCAAGTAGCTGGGACTACAGGCGCCTGCCAACAATGCTCAGCTATTTTTAGAGACAGAATCTAACTCTTCCTTTTTTTTTTTGAGACAGAGTCTCATTGTGTCACCCTCAGAAGAGTGCGGTGGCATTACAGCTCACAACAACCTCAAACTCTTGGGCTTAAGCTATTCTCTTGCCTCAGCCTCCGAAGTAGCAGGGACTACAGGCACCCACCACAATGCCCAGCTATTTTTTTGTTGCCGTTGTCATTGTTTAGCAGGTCTGGGCTGGGTTCAAGCCCACCAGCCTCGGTGTATGTGGCTGGCGCCATAAACACTGAGCTATGGGCGCCAAGCCTGTACTCAATTTTCTTGATTAAGTATTAAAATGTTACTAGTTTTGTTAACTCCCTATCCTTGAATATCATTATATGTATTTTAAGATACTCTGTGTGGTGAAATGGGGAGCATGCATAAAGTGCTTGTGTGTTTGAAGTATGATGATTATCTCGAGTAAAAGCACTCGTGTGATTGAATTGTGAGCTCAACTACCTGTTTTTTAAGAAAGAATTACATTTTTACTTCAACAAATGACTGACAAACCATGGTTTATTAGTTATTTATTTGTGTGTATCAATATTGCTGTAAACTTACATGGCTTAAACCAACATATACTTATTATCTGTCAGTATCTATCACATTTTCTTGGCTTAGCTAGATCCTTTGTTGAGAGACTCAAAAGGCTCCATTCAAGATGTGGTCCTTGAAGTTGTGGTCTCATCTGAAACTGCTGGGGAAGTATCAACTTGGCACGTTCACATGGTTGTTGGAACCCTTAAGTCCCTCAAGGGTTGTTGGACTGAGAGTATCAGTATTTTGCTGGGTTTTGGCAGGCTGCTTGCTAGGTGTGTCCTTCAACATAGCTGCTTGCTTCCTCAAATCAAGAGAGTCCTTTGCTTAGGTAACATAATCATGTACACAAAAGCACATATATCCTGTCATCTTTGCCATATTCTGTTGGTGGGAGATAAGTCAGAGGTGCTATTCAACACTCAAACTGAAAGAATCACAAAGGACATGGAGCCAGGAGCTGTGGATCATGGAGGTTACTTTAGAGTCTGTTTGCCATACACAGTTACTCAATCTTGAATGTTTGTCAGATATGATATACACTCAAAACTGAAATAAGTGACCTTATAATTGTAAGGAAAACAACCAATAGTAATATTTCTTGCCAATGGTAAAATTTTAGATTCCAAGCAAAATTAGAATTTTGGAAAACTTTTATTCTGTCACCATCATCTTGACAACTTTCTAATACTTGAAGACCTTTCTGATAGGGTGGTGGTATTAATTAATACATATATTTTTATTTATTTATTTTTTATTAAATCATAAACACATAGATCATGTATACATAAATGCATGTATGGGGTACAATGTGCTGATTTCATATCAAATTAGGAGAATGTAGGGGCAGTGCCTGTGGCTCAAGGAGTAGGGCGTTGGCCCCATATACCAGAGGTGGTGGGTTGAAACCTGGCACAGGCCAAAACCTGCAAAAAAAACATTAGGAGCATTTACATCACACTGGTTAATATAAACCTTATCTCGTTTACTTAATTATTGCATTAAGACATTTATACTCTTTACTTAATAAATCCAACAAGTACCCTTGCATTATGCACGATAGGTGTGATCCCACCATTCACCCTCTCTCCCTCAGACCTCCCCGCTCCCTGTCTGTCCCCCTCTCCTCCCTCTATCCTAATAAATATTTTTTTAATATTGTGAATTATGTCAACATTTGGAAGATACGCACAATTTAATGAAACCATTATTTTCCAGATAACCAGTGTATATGTTAAAAAATTATGCATGGGTATTAAGAACCATTTAAAATCTAAGGTAGACCAGTGATTTTAATGGAACAGAATACAGAAAGTTTAGGGATGTGGCTTTAGCTTTTGCACTGCAACAAATCTTTAAATAAGTACCTATTTTTGAGTTTTGGTATGGTATCAAATAGTATATCAAGAGTTGCCTTAAAATGCTATTAAAATACTTCCTTTTTCATGTACTTCTAAAAGAAGCCAGATTTTCTTTATATTCTTCACCAAAATAGTTGTCCTAGCAGATTGAAATCAGAAGCAGTAAGCATTTTTGATTAAGCTAGAGGACATTTAAGAGATTTGCAAAGATATAAAACACTAATTCTTTTTGTGTTTACAAGTCATTTTTCGTCAATATTTATGTTAATTTGTAATGGGTTTATTATTGTTATTTAAAAATGAATTAATACATTTAAAAAATCTTATGTGTTTTAATTTTGAGTATGGTAAATATTGATAAATATAACCATTGTGAACAAAAATTCTTTTTGGGTTTAATGATGTTTAGCTGTATAAAGGTGTCCTGAAGCCAAAGATTTATGGTACTACTGTTTTAGAGAAAAGGTAATAAATTTAAAATAGTTTATTGTTTAGATAGTAAGAATAATAAAGATGACCGCTGAGTCTTGGACCCTATAAGGTTCCACAGGCTATTTCTAATGTTTTTTAAATATGTAACAGGTGTTTCTGAAGATGGGTGACTACCCAGAATGTAAAAATTCTTAATTAAATTACTACAGTGGTTTTCTCATACTTAGTAAAAGCTGTTTGGCATTTGAGAGGTACACAAAAACCTGGACAACTTCATTATTTGATAGTTTGATGGACAAAAGTCTTTCCAACATTGAACCTGGAGAGGAGAAAAAAAAATATAAAGCAAGGGTTGGTATCTTTGGTGTTACAAAAGATGAAATAAAAATGAAAAATTTCTGACTCAGAATGTTTTGTTTATGTCTTGTACGTTTGTTTTTGAGACAGAGTCTCACTCTGTTGCCATGGATAGAGTCTGTGGCATTATCATAGCTCATGGCAACCTCAAACTCTTGGGTTCAATTGATCCTTTGACCTCAGCCTCCCAAGTTGGCTGCAACTACAGGCACCTGCCACCACGCCCAGCTAGTTTTTCTATTTTTAGTAGCGATGGGGTCTAAGTCTTGCTCTTGTTAGTCTCCAACTCCTGAGCTTAAGCAACCCACTTTCCTTGCTCGCCTAGATTGCTAGGATTACAGGTGTGAACCACCAAGCCCATGGTATAGTCTTTAAATCAAAGCACCTCGATTGGTGATTCCATCCTTGGGTTCTTTAAGAAAAAGAGATTTTGCCAATTAATCTAGGTGAGGCCTGGAAATAATACCTTTTAAAAAAACTCTCCAAGTGATTCTACCTGCAGTCAAGTTTAAGAATGATAGAGATATATTCTAGTAAGAACTGAGAATCCTGTTGAATGGACTTTTCTCTGAACTTGGGAAGCTGTTAGTTTTAATCAATTATAATTGATAGTTTATTTTATGTCGTGTTTTGTGTGTGGTCTTACTTTTTCAAGGAGTATCTTTGTATCTCAACATTTTTTTCATGTAGGCAGAGATGGGATATATTGCCATTACTATTATCACTTCTAAAGTCAGTGTGATAGAGCTTGAGGGCCTGGGCTTTATAATCAGTCAAACCTGGGTTCTAATTCCACCTCCAAGAACCTTACTCAACCACATCTAACTTAGTTTACCAATTTATAAAATGGGGAATAATACTAGGTCTTCCATTAATACTGTTGTGATAACTACTTGATATAATACATGTACTGTGACGAGCAAGTACATGGAAAACATATAATTATGGCTGTTATTTCAATATGAAAGGTAAATAACTTGAAGCTCAAGTGACTTGCCCAAGGCGACATTGTTAAATAAATGTTCAGGTTTTTTAAATCCTAATCTAGTGCCTATTCTACTGTTAATTATTGTATTTATTCTCTCTGAACTGTTTTATAAGACATTAAAAATTCCCTGTTGGAGACTTACTTTATCCAGTTATTTATTGAATAACATGTTATCTGCTCTCTGAAATTGTGATACTTCATTGACCAGAGTTGTTGTTTAGGATAGTATTTGACACTATTAATTTCATTATACCTCTGCTAAAGAACTATTTTGGAAAATGCAAGTGAATATTTTCCGTTTTTTCAAGTGCAGATATTTGGAGAAAATAGTAGGGATTGTGTTTGGTTATATTATAGTTAAATCAGATGGCATTATTTCTTTCTTTTTTTTTTTTTTTTAAGTACTGGATTTTTTTTTTGAGACAGAGCCTCAAGCTGTCACCCTGGATAGAGTGCTGTGGCATCCCAGCTCACAGTAACCTCTTAATTCCTGGGCTTAAGGGAGTCTCTTGCCTCTGCCTCCCAAGTAGCTGGGACTACAGGCGCCCGCCACAACGCCCAGCCATTTTTTGGTTGCAGCCGTCATTGTTTGGCAGGCCCGGGCTGGATTTGAACCCGCCAGCGCAGGTGTACGTGGCTGGCACCTTAGCCCACTGAGCCATAGGTGTCGAGCCTTTAGTACTGCATATTAAGGCTCAAATACCTGTCTGCCTGTTAGGCCTCAAGTTCTAGGAGTGGTTTGAGTTACTTTAATAACCTGTTCCCATGATTTCTTCACAAATCCATGTTAATAACAAAGTAAACTTCTTGAAACCTAATTATTTCTTAATTTATAAACCTTGCGTTTCTTTTATAAAATAATATGTATTTTGAGGGAGAATTTAGAAGAGAGAGAAGAACACCTCATTCAGTACCATATTGTGTATGCAGATGCATATGCTCTTTTTTCACTAAACCTTCTACTTTAAATCCTACTTGGAACAGCTTATCATTGGATATTTCTACAAAAACATGATATTAATGATCTCCTGATAGTTTATCCATTTAACCATTTTCTACTTTGTACAAAGTGACTATCTTTTTTTCCTTTTAAGTTTTAAGCATTCTTTTTTTTTTTTTTTTGAGACAGAGCCTCAAGCTGTCACCCTGGATAGAGTGCTGTGGCATCACAGCTCACAGCAACCTCCCAATTCCTGGGCTCAAGAGAGTCTCTTGCCTCTGCCTCCCAAGTAGCTGGGACTACAGGCGCCTGCCTCAACGCCGGGCCATTTTTTGGTTGCAGCCAATGTTGTTGTTTGGCGGGCCCGGGCTGGATTCGAACCCGCCAGCTCAGGTGTACGTGGCTGGTGCCTTAGCCCGTTGAGCCACAGGCGCCAAGCCTTAAGCATTCTTAATCTTAGAACTTTTGCTTGTTTATTATGACATGTATTATAGAATGGTCCAAAAGTCGCTCTGAGAGCTTACTTTCCACAAAGTGTCTTTAGTAAATGCGTTTAGTACATTTTGTATGTATCAGTATACTTAATATGTAATAATATTGGAGTATATATATCCCTAAATAATACTGATCATACTCTTCATGATTATTATACTATATATATATGCCTACATATAAATTTGTACTTCTTAATACTTGACTATATTATGATTCATCTCATACTTTTCGCTCCTCTCCAAGATCTTCCTGTTAGCTTGGACCGCCCTTTCTCTGATAGAAGGGCTGAAACTTCCCTTGTGTCTCATGGCTTTTAGGATTGTGACAGCTGGCCCAAATCATGCCTATGTTATGCCTCTGTTCTAAATCCCATCTGCTTGATGTTTTTATTTCTTCATCCTACTGACCAGGTTACTTCATATTTGTCTATGAGACAGAAGATTTCCTTCAGCATGGCTTTCTGTGGGATAATGGGAAGTGTAGGGGTGTGTTTCTTCTTATTCTGACCCATAGCTTTTACATTTTCAAAATTCATATCATGTGATATATTTATCCTTATTGCTGATGGACAACATCACAGACTGGTTCCCAGTTTGGATGTGGGTTTTTAGAGGTATAGAAGCTTTTAATGTTTGTAGTCATGTAATATGTTTTTTCTTTTTCTCTTTTCTTTTGTCCGAAGGAATTTCCAGGTTTTATTACTTGCTCCTTAATGGCAGCACTGCCTGTTTAGAAGCCCTCTAAAATGTACCGATCTTACTGATAATACTCCTGGTTTATCTATCTTTTATCTTGAATAAGTTGGACTAGAATTTGCCCCCTATTTTAGTTTTCTAGTCAAGAATAAACCAGCTCTAAGTAATAGCTTGCTTTTAGGTTTAGTAGATAATTTGACAAAGTAGTAATTACCTTGTATTTTTTAACTTACTAATAATTGAATCACTAAAGGTTATTCTTCGAATATTGACATATGATTAAATTTACTTTTAGAACAGTTTACAAAGTAATTCTTGTATACTGAAATGAAATTACATATTGTATACTATATACATTATATTAAAGTCATAGTATAATATTCTTCCTTTGAACTATTTTAACAGGGTTATATAATGAACTCATCACGAGTTGTATCTAATAAGTCTTCAGAGTTTCTGTTTGACTTGACCCAGGATACAGGATTATCACCTTACCAAGGGGGACCAACGCTTTCTATAGCAGGTTGGTTTTAGTACTTTTTCATAAAAATTATAAAAATAAACTTGGTGAATGTGCACATAGGATAGATTTTCTGTTTTGAAGTCAATACCTTTGTGTGAAGTTTTTCATATATCATGAGGTAGAACGGCTCTAATAGTTCTTGAATGCTTTTCTTGGATGATTTTTACATAAAATCTTATTTAATAATAGAATATTTTACTTCTTCATATTAAATAGGTCGAGTAGCTTTGAGATCATCACATAGGGCCAATCATGGGCCAAAAAAACTTAAAATAATTGCTATGAATTAGAGAAGTCTTTGGGTACTCCAGATACATTTAAAGTGTTAGTTTCTTTGACCAGTAGTGTGAAAAAACATATGGTTGTAGTTGATTTCTTAATTATGTTACTGTTTTCTAATACAGTAAATGAGTTTAATATAATAGTTAAATATGATTATAAAGTGGCTACAATAAAGAAATGGTGATTTTCACATAGTTAGTACCCAGTAAAGGTCTATTGATGAAATAATAAATTTTCCCTGTGAAAGGTTTAAAGTTCTTTTATTGTATGCTGTAACAAAGTTCTTCATTGACCTAAAATAAATTAGTGTATTATAAAAGAATTTTATGTAATTGACAATTTACTGTAATCAAGGCAATTACTCTTTGTATATTACTGATTTGTATTTGAATACTTGACTAAATAGAGATAAATTTTTTGAAATTTTAAAGTATTTTTTAGTAACAAAATCATTGTGGAGATTTTATTTATTTATTTTTTTGAGGCAGACTCTCACCTTGTCACCCTTAGTAGAGTGCCATGATGTCATAGCTTACAGCAACCTCAAACTGTGCCTGGTTCCAGTGTGGAGAATTTACCAAATCCTCCCCCACTTATTCTTATGTAACACTAGTGCTTAATCTCTTTTCCCTTTTAATAATACTTTGTTTGATATTTACTTTTCTGGGTGTTGCTTAATAAAAGTCTAGTTCATAAAACAGGTAAGAACCAAAAGAAACAGGGAGAAAAAAAGTAGTGGTGGTTGGTCTGGTTTTACAAGGCCCATGGACTTCATTCATAGAAAAAGTCTGAATTCTTGAAATTCTTGGGAATAAGGACAGTGACTCCTATTCTCCTTCTAAGTTTTCTGTGTTAGCCTGAGCATTAAGTAGGAGGATTTGTAAGATGTATGTTGGAATCTCTATTCTTAAGATTTTTGTAGTATTTATTAAGTCACCTAACACTAACTCACATTGTTAAAATGGAGATTTTAATTTTTTTTTTTTTGTATAATGCATTCATTCTCTACATTTGGAACCCACTATGTGGAGATAAAATTTTAATTCTTGATTCTTGCTCTACTTTACTCAGGGCTTTTTTGCTGCCTAATAAGATAAATAAAATGTGAAAATGCATTATAAGCGTTACAAGATTTGACAACAAACAGTGGTTATGAATGATAATTGTGAATAATATATGCTGTGTGTTCAGTAGCATAATTAACAGACTACTCTCTAGGGCAGCAGTTCTCAACCTGTTGTGACCCACAGGAACTGTATTAAAGGGTTGTGGCATTAGGAAGGTTGAGAACCACTGCTCTAGGGAGATGATGCAAGTTTGGAGAAGCTTGATCTTGAATGAGAATAGGATTTTTACTGGCAGAGGTAGAGCTGTTGAGGGTAAGTAATAGCACAAGCCAAACACAACAGAGATAAAGTAAAGGGTCCGAATTGAAAGCAAACACAGTGATTTTATTTAACCTTGAGATTTCTCAGTGTTAAAAATTCTTGTATTGAGACAGTCCATTTTAGCCTGCTATATATTCAGTTGCATAATTCAAAATACCAGCAGTTACTAGTTTTTAGGTAATCTATCTAAACATCTCACAAGAATGCTACTAGGATTACCCAAACTCTTTCTCGCTTACCCACAGTGTATCTATCTATTAGTAACCAAGTACTTTGAATTTGAGGGGAAAAAAATCATTTTTATATTATCTCAAAGGATGAAAAAGGAGCCAGCTAGTCTAATACTCTTATTTTCCTGGCATGTTCACTCTTAATAAAAAGCTGACAGATGACTCTATTAAAATAATTGTTTTTTGCCCTCTAAAGTAAGATATAAAATATTTTGTTAGTAATGATAATATCCATCATTTATTCCTGAGTGCTTTCTGTGTACCACATATTTTATTTGCTGCTTTAAATACATAGCCTTATTTAATCTTCAAAGCAGCTCTATAAAATAAAGTATTATATGTGCATAATTTATTTTACAAAAGAGGAAATTAAGGCTCTGAAATTAGTTAAATAAGCTCAGAATATATAGGTAGAGAGTGACAAGGTCTGGATTTGATTTATCTGACTTAAAAGCCCTGGAATATTTATAATAAATTTACTTTATCACTTTTAGTACATAGTTGGAAGCTTTAAAATGTGCTAATCAGGTTTAGAACCTTTTTTCCAGGGTACAGCTGCATGTTATGTTCTAAAAGGACTTTGCCTAGCCTGGTTACAGTCTGAATATCTCCATTTCTCTTGAGAATGCATTAAATAAGGCTAAAATTTTTCTTTCTTTTTTTTTTTTGTAAAGACAGAGTCTCACTTTATCGCCCTTGGTAGAGTGCCGTGGCGTCACATAGCTCACAGCAACCTCCAACTCCTGGGCTTAGGCAGTTCTCTTGCCTCAGCCTCCTGAGTAGCTGGGACTACAGGCGCCCGCCACAACGCCGGCTATTTTTCTGTTTTGCAGTTCAGCTGAGGCCGAGTTTGAACCCGCCATCTTCAGTATATGGCGCCAGCGCCCTACTCGATGAGCCACAGGCACCGCCCTAAATAAGGCTAAAATTTTTCAAATAGAAAAGGATTTTTAAGAAATGAATGATTATACTTTCAGCAAAAGTCTAACAAATAGAAAAGAGTTTCTCTGTCAGACATGCTCAATATATTCCCTAAAATGAACCCATTAAGCTTTGGGTAACTTAGTGTGAGAATCATTATACTAAATACTAATTCGTTCTTTCATATGAACGAATAACGTATCCAAGATTAGTTATTTCCACTTTGTACACAGCAATAGATGGGTAATATCACCTAAAACCATGAGTAGACCACTTTAAGTGGGAAAAACACCATCAGGTGTTCGCTGTAAATTTTTGAAACAAAAATCATTGTTTTGTTTTTATAAATCCTAATGCACTCAGTGCATTTAAGTATCAAAGGTAATTCATTTGCAGGAACTTAGAATATACTCTTTCTTTTTTTTAGTGGGACTATTTTGATCTATCTTTTAGAATTGTATATTTACTTGAAACTTGAAACTGTACTTAGAATTTTCTTACACAGAAAGATTACTTTATAAATTATTTGAATATATAATATATATATATATATCCCATAATAAATGTATGTACAATTTCTTCACACCCCAGGGTTTGGGTCATATCACATTTTTTTATTGCTGTCATTTGTATGATACAATAATTCAATTATATTACCTTTACTTTAAATCCAGAGAATTTATATTTAGATATAAGCCCTATCCTAAAGTGTTTTAAAATATTTTCCTCACTATTTAAATCATTGCAGGTATGAATGAAAGTTCACTTTTGTCAAAACGTCCTTCTACTTCTGAAGTAAATAGCGTTAATCCAAAAAAGCCTAAGCCCAGTGAAAGTGTTTCTGGAGTAAATTCCCCAGATGTATGCCCTGTAGTTAAATCTCCTTCAGTGACATCTTCCCAGGTTGTGCCTTCAAAAGGTAAATATGAAATCTGGTATACCAAAAGAAATTATAGTAAGTACACATGAATTTTAGACATTGTTATAAATTTAAAAACTATCATTATTGGTTATTTAAGGTTAAAAATTGATAACTTTTGAATCATAAATGTTCTGATTTTATTTTAGGTACAAATTCCTCATCAAGTCAATCTAAAAATGGAACACCTTTTCCAAGAGCTTGTCCAAAGTGCAATATTCATTTCAATCTTTTGGATCCTTTGAAAAATCACATGAAGGTAAAATTTTAAAAATTCAATTTTTAAAAAGGATTTTTTTGCAAAACCCTTAAAATATTGATGATTTATTTACTGTAAATAATGGTTTATCCAGAAATCTTTTCATATGGTTATTTCTGTGTAACTTAGGTAAAAATTTACATTCATTGTGATTAAATAAGATTTTAAAATTCCTTTTTAATCAAATTAAAAAAGTTAAGTGTGGGTGGCGCCTGTGGCTCAAAGGAGTAGGGTACATGCCCATATACCAGAGGTGGTGGGTTTATACCCAACCCCTGCCAAAAACTGCAAAAAAAAAAGTTAAGTTTATATACATTATTATATTCTAATTTTTAAAATAATGTATTAATCAGAATGTTTTATTCGCTAATTATGCTGTTGTTCAGACTTCTTATAAAAGAAGCATTTTATCATGTTTAATCTTTCACATAGCTTAAAAATTCTGTTACCTTATTTCTATGGCCATGTTAACATGTACATGTCACATTGCACAATGAAAATCTGAGTTTTAGGTTTTTAGTTTTCAATAGTCAGACCTAAATTCCAAAGGATGGAACATTTCATGTGAAATAATTATTTTAACTCAGTTCATAATATAGTTCATATAATTATTATAATTTGACCATTTTATTGGTATAGAAGGCTCTCGAATTTAGATTATTTAAGAAATTTTCAGAGTACTTAGGAAATATGAGTGTAGGTAACACTTCAAATGCTTTTAGTAAATGTAGTATTCTACTGTGTCTGGGTACGGATAGTCTGTATTCTTTAGGTGCCCGGTATCAATGGCAGGAAAGGGGGAAAGACAAAGGCAATGTGGATTATGTGAGGAAAAGAAGGAAGGAGAAAAAGGGTGCAATGGTAAAGAAGTAACTTAGGAAAAGTTCTTGCTCCCTATTTCAGAGATTGACGAATTTTCACTAAAATTCATCATTTTACAAAATGGTAGAAAATAAAAGAGCTTTAAAAAATTTCATATGCAATTGTTTTATTCACGTACAGAGCTGTATTTGGTAGCTGGGCGTTGTGGTGGGTGCCTGTAGTCCCAGCTACTCGGGAGGCTGAGGCAAGAGAATCGCCTAAAGCCCAGGAGTTGGAGTCCCTTGCTGTGAGCTGTGTGACGCCACAGCACTCCACTGAGGGCAATAAAGTGAGACTGTCTCTACAAAAAAAACAAAAACAAAACTGTATTTGGTTGCTAACTACTTTCAGCTCCCTAAGTGTACCCCTTGATAACTGTCCTTTGTGCTTTGGTCTTATATGAAATTTATCCTGTTAAGTCCCTTTCAATTTGTTTTTTATGTCTTGCATTATAGATGGAGAGAAAAAAAGGCTGTTACCTATTTAACTTTTTGAGTAGGTCATATAGTCACATGATTTCAAAATTAAAAATCCTAACCAAGATATATAAGTAAAGAATCTTACTGTCTCTTATTTTCCTGGTTCCCAGCATGACCCAAAGAGAAGTTTTTATTAGTTTGTTTTATATCCTTCCTGATTTTCTTTCTGCATATTAAGGTAGATATGAATATTCTTAGTCTCTTTCTACAGCGTGTCCAGAAGTCACCCTAAAGTCACTATACATAGGGAAAATGGGAAATTATAAGTAAATACACTTTTATTTCCAAAATATTCATTACAAAATTTTACAAAACATTTATAACATATTCTCTACATGTGGGCTACTTCTTTGTAAAATTTTGTTATGAATATTTTGGAAATAAAGGTACAGTTGACTACAGTTTTCCATTTTCCCTAGTTATGTATGGCAACTTTAGAGGAGACTTTTGGGACACCCTATACTTTGTATGCAAATCGTAGCACATTGTTTATATAGTACTTCTGTATGTTGAGAGAATAGTAACCATTCTGCAAAATATGGCTTTTATGTGTGGTAGAAGTTTGTGATTACTTGTTTTGGAAACAATGAAGACTTCATAACACATTTATCTAATAGAACACTGTAAACTTTTTAAAAAGAAGGTTTTTCTATTATAGGTAATAACATGGGATGACTTGTAAGACATACTACTGAACAAAGTTGGATAAAATATGAACAGTGTTATGGGTTTGTATGATAAAGAAACCTGAAAGAATCATCACCAAATCTAGGAAAAGAAAGTTTAAATCTCTTTTAATCTCTTGGTTCACTTTCTATTTTATACATTTTTATGTATCAGCAAAAGTTTTAGTATTTATAGTAACCATTTTCATTTTTTAAAAATGTGATTTTTTAGAATGTGAATGATATTTTGCTTTTATTTTAAATAAATGGAAGGTAACTATAGCACAGAAATGTTTTTTTCCATTAGAAAAGTATTTAAAACATAAGTCAAATAGTCTACAATAATAAAACTATTTAAGACCACGTGTCAAAGTACTAAGCTTTAAATATATTATTTCCTTTAATCCTTAGAAAATTCTTTGAGATAGACATGTTTCTCATTATAGGGCCAAATAATTAGTGTCACTAGCATTCAAACTTTAGTTTCCTTAATGGGAAAGTCTAAGCTTTCACAAATAATTTTTTCCCCTCCTTTTTGAGAATGAATGGGAAATTCTCTTTAATATTATGTGGAAACTCAAAAATAGGTATAATATTTCCCTTTTAGGGTATGGAATCTGATATTTATCAACCAAATATAGCTTATTAATTATATTTAGATTTCTGTGTATTTACTTACATTTAGTCTACTTGATCTGTTTTGAATTGAGAAACACTACATCTCAATTCACATGTTTCATTACCAGTGTGCTCTTTGATACACATACATTACAATTTTGTTTCAAGGTTGTTGCTATTGTTTATGATATAGAAGAATCTAACTTTTGTACCTATATTGTGAATGCGTTCTTTAGAATTTTGATGAAGTATCCTTTTATTGGTCTTAATGCTTGTGCTTTTTAAAAAGCCCAAATTCTACTTTAATGTTAGGCTTACAACCATGTTTTTCTTTTATGGTTTCCATTTGCCTGGACATCTTCTTTGTTTATTCTTTTTTTTTGTCAACTCTTCTGAATCACTTTATTTTTGACGTGCCCTTGCTCTTAGCAAAGTTGATTTTTCCTTCATGACACTATGTGAAACGCTCTTTTCCTTTCAATTTATATTCATCAATATGATAGATTTATTGTTCTTGATACTGTTGGAATTTTTTTAATCCTCTCACTAA
>CAUYRH010052233.1:0-20677 GCA_963574655.1 Perodicticus potto | reverse complement strand
TTTTTTGTAAACATTATTATAGTTTTTCTTTCTATACATTTCTTTTTTTTTTGAGACAGAGCCTCAAGCTGTCACCCTGGGTAGAGTGCCGTGGCATCACAGCTCACAGCAACCTCCAATTCCTGGGCTCAAGCAAGTCTCATGCCTCCGACTCCCAAGTAGCTGGGACTACAGGCGCCCGCCACAGCGCCCGGCCATTTTTTATGGTTGCAGCTGGCATTGTTGCTGGTGCCTGCAGTCCCAGCTACTTCGGAGGCGGAGGCATGAGACTTGCTTGAGCCCAGGAATTGGAGGTTGCTGTGAGCTGTGATGCCACAGCACTCTATCCAGGGTGACAGCTTAAGGCTCTGTCTCAAAAAAAAAACCAAAAAAACCCTCAAAATCTGGTAACTACATTCTGGATCCAAAAGTACATGTGTTTTCTTTTAGGAAAGAAGAAAGTTAAGGTCCAGGATGTGTGCCTGTCAAGTATTGATCTTCCAATAGTGGAAGAAGCATTGGCATCAATTGTGGAAACAAATTTATTCCAAAGACGTTACATTTCCATTTATACTATTGTCAGAAAAAATATTTTTCATGACTTTAATTTTTCAATTGAAAAAATATACCTAAGATTGCAAACTTAGCTTTCCTGTAAGAGATTTTAGTTTCCTAGTTTCCTTCTATTATGTTTTACTTACAATACGTTTTGGAGATAGCTTTCAATTAGTATTATGAAAATTATTGTCAATGCCAGTAAAAACCCTCATATCCTTCTCATCTTAATTAGCTCAGTTATTCTCAAAGACAGATGTAATCAACAAATGTTAAAATTTTAATAATCTAAAATTGAATCGATTCAATTGAGCACGTTCTTAGAATTATATAGAATATTATCCTACGTTTATTAACGTGGACAGGAGTACTTCCAGGAGATAATGTTAAACGCACTGTTTTATAAATGCAGTAACAGTTTTTAACAGGCAGCCTTGTGCTAGGCATTATGTGAATTCAAAGGCTAGTGAGACATGTCTTTTCTTTTAGTCGCTCACACCTACAAGATAAAGTGTTGCACGGCTTTACTGTGGAAGGTAAAACATGTCCTGATATAATACAGTGAGCATTTGGAGCACGGAGACATTTTCCATTTAGTGTGAGTAGAACACTGGTGTCGCTTGGGAAAGAAGTGACTTTTTATAATGTAGTTGGAACTTCTCTGCAGAGTCCTAGGTCTCAGAGATTTGAGGAATAAATCCAGTCATGATAATAAGTGAGAGGACAGATTTTATTGATAGTAGAAAGGGGAAAGATGGGAACTGAACCTCTAGCAGTGGTGGGGGCTGAGGGCAGTGTAGGTGGGGGAGAATGGGAATGCTTTTTGGACCCTCTGTCTAGGGGTTATATACTGCTTTTTCCTATCCTGCAGGCAGGGAGTTTGGGGGACATGAAAACTATGTATGGAATATGGTTATGACCTTTGGGTGCCAGGTGCCTGTGGGAAAAAGTTAATTTAAAAACTGCCTTAGACAGTCCTTGTGCCAGGCAAACTTTTCTCTGCTCTGGGAGGAGCAGGAGGGTGTGTTCCCTGCTCAGGGAGAGGCAGCCCAGATGAGATACCTGTCAGGCTGCTTTTCTATAAGTTGTAAGTGTCCAGAGAATGCAGCCTGGGAAGGGCCTGTTTAGGCCCAGAGATGGGAGTCAGCTCAGGCCTCAAAAATGGGGGTTCTTCATCCTGCTCTGAGTAGGGGAACCCTGAATCAATAATAGATTGCTTTTAAAAGATGGACATGATATGCCCTTGTGGGTAGAACAGTGGGCAGGAGACAGACACAGGAAAGGCAGGGAGAGCAAACCTCACTCGAATCCAGAGACTCACTGTGATGATGCATAGAGCTAGTCAGGCTGGTGACAAGCCCACAGATACCATTCTTTATTTTTATTTTTTGGATACACCATTATTTCAGAATGTATTTAAAGAGCTTTATTGAACCATAATGAATATTTTTTAACTAGGCATTTTAAAATAGTTGAAATGTAAACCGAGGTATTTTGTATCTCCCATGAGGAAATACAGTAGCCACACAATCAATGGTGGTTGGTCAAATTTTTTTTTTTTTTTTTTTTGGCAAATTTTTTTGAAATGAAATCTTTCTCTGTTACCCTGAGGTAGTGCAGAGGAGATGTCCTCACTTACTGCTGCCTGAAACTCCTGGGCTTAACCAATCTTTCTGATCTCAGCTGACTAAAGCCTTGAACTCCTGGGTCACTTTCTGAAAAAAGAGATATGCATTTCAAAGGTATATAATATCATTTGTAAAACATGATTTACACAAATTATGAAAGTTCCCTGATAGATTTTGTTAGTACCAGGAAAACACAAGCTAATTTAGCAGCTATACCTTATTCAATGTGTGCCCAAAAGGTCAAATGCTGGGCTCAAAATCAAATCAGAGTTCAATATGTGTAGGTATAAACTGAAAAGTTACATTTACAACTTACACAAAAATACATATATATCTTATATATAAGTATAGTTATGCATAGTGTTAAGAGAGGGCTATGTAATCATGCTTTCCTAACTACTTGTGATAGTCAATTGAATGTGTCAACCTGAATGGGCCCTGAGATGCCAAGATTAAACATTGTTTTTGAGTATGTCTATGACAATGTTTCTGGGTTAAATTAGCATTTGAATTGGTGGGTTGCTATCCCCCAAGAGGTAAGGCATCATTAAGTTCATTAAAGACCTGAATAAAACAAAGTATGGAGGAAGGAAGAGGAGTTTGCTCTTTTGCTCCCTGTCTGATAGACTTAAGTAGTCAGTCTTCACGTGCCCTTGGTGTGAGATTTATACCTTTCAGTCCCCTGGTTAGGCCTTGGGACTTGAACTGAAGTAGACCACCAGCTTTGCTGGGTTTCCTGTTTGCAGAGAAAAGATTGTAGGACTTCTTTTCCTACATAAAAATGTAAGCCAATTATGATAATAAATCTCTTCCTATATGTACCCTCTTGGCTCTGTTTCTATGAGGAACCCTAACACAGTACTCTACCAGAAAATTATGGATTCCCAATTTCTTAGCCATATGAAGTTTTCTTGGCATCTTTTGCTTTAAAGGGAGCAAAACAGAATACCACCAAGACAAAAGATTTGCTTTCAAAAATATAAAATCTCTCTCTCTAGACACATATCCACTCAGTTATTTATCAAGGGGAGTATGATCTGAGAAAAGCATTCTTAAGATATTTCATTGTACAAACATCATAGAGTGTACTTGCACAAACCTAGGTGTTATAGCCTACTACACACCTAGGCTGTATGGTATAGCTGCTGTATAGACTGTTACTGTCCTGAATACTGTAGACAAAATTAACACAGTGGAATTTTCTTATCTAAAGATAAAAAGGTACATAAAAAACATGATTTTATAATTTTATGGGAGCACCATTGTACAAAGCCTGACAATAAGTTCACAAACTTGCTAGATATTGGCATCACTGTACAAACAACTCATTAAGGTTTCATAACCTTGGTATAACAACGTCTCAAAACAGTGTTCACGTTAACATGTAGCAGTGTCTTGCTGAGTGGCATTTGTTATTGTTGTTGCATGTTTTTGTGTGCAGTTGTAAGATTGTCGAGTTTGAATTAGAGCAACAAACAAACATTAAATTTCTTGTTAAACTTGGCAAGAGTGGAATTCAAATCAGGGACATATTGGTACAAGTTTATAGAGGCAATGCTGTGAAGAAAACTCAGTGTACAAATGGATTAAACGTTTTTCTGAGGGGAAAGAAAGCGTCACTGATAAAGAGAAGTCAAGGGGCCCAGTAAGAGGCAGAACTGATAAAAACATTGATAAAAGTTGTCAAATTATGCATCAAAATTGTTGAGTGATCGTGAGAATCACAACACATCAAGCAAACATTGACTAAGAAGCAGTTGGAAGAAATTTCACTAAAAATCTTGGCATGAGAATGGTGTGTACAAAAATGGTCCTGAAGGAGCTCACCAATGAACAAAAGCAAAGAGCCCACAGGCGTTGTCTGTGAGGAAGTTTTTAGCCAATAAACAAATAACTGTATTGGAATACCCTCCCTACTCATCTGATCTGGCCCCCAGAGATTTTTTTCTTTACTTTAAGATAAAGGAAATATTAAAAAGAGGACATTTTGATGATATTTAGGACATCGAGGGTAATATGATATGATGGCCATTCCAGAAAAAGAGTTCCAAAATTGCTTTGGAGGGTGGACTAGGCACTGGCATTGGTACATAGCTTCCCAAGAGGAGTACTCTGAAGGTGACCATAGTGATGTGCAGTAAGGCGGTTTGTAGTTGTTTTTCTAGGATGAGTTTGTGAACTTAATTGTCAGAGCTCATGTAGTCTTCTGTCAATGAACACAACATTGTTATATAGTCCAAGCCTGTGCTTAGTGTAACATTCATTACTGCTTATGTAGCAACTTATGTAACAGAATATGTACCAACCTATGTAACAAACATGTAGCAGGATGTGTAGCAGCCTATGTGATAAGATACAGTGCACCCTATGTAATAGGCTATGTAGTAGCTTATGTAACAACATATGGAGTGATCTATATAACACCCCATGTAGCAACCTGAGCAGCAAGATGTGTTGGAACATGGACAGTCAGCTTGTAGAGACAAAGTGGCAATTAGCCAGGTGAGGGGGCTTGCAGAGGCAAAATGGCAGTTAGTGGACTTTAATGATCAGACTTTGGCAGTTGGAAATTGATCAACTGTGGAACCCCAGTGAAGGGGGCAGGACTCGGGGGAGGGGTGTATGTTCTCAATAAATACCAGCCGCAGAAGTTGCTCAGGGCCTTTCCCAACATCACCACCTGCAAACTTCCAGCTTACAATCCATTGTCTGTCTGCTTCCTTGGTGACGGCACCGACATGCTTGTTTATAAATTTTGTTTTTATGTGATGTGTGCATACTGCTTAATTATTAGGGGCTCTGACAGTTTATTCTCAAGTTAAGTTTTTAAAAAATCCAAGAACATTTATTAAATGACTACCTCATGTTCATATCAGGCAGTGATTACAGAGATAAATGAAGCACTGTGTTGCTTTCAAGGGCCTCACAGTTTAGAAGGGGCGATGGTCATATAAATAAATGGCTATAAGAATATGATACATGATAATTAAGAGATTTTGTACGAAGTAGCATGAAAGTAAATAAATGAATAAATAATCTGCCTCTGTGTGAAATTGGTTGGGGGTAAAATATTAATTAAAACTATAATAGCATTCCTTTTCCCTATGAATATTTGAAATATCCCATAAATTTAAACTATCTAACAACACAAACTCATCAAGAGTAAATAATGATCGTAAGTGAGGACGCTATTTCTTTTTACCAAAACAACCATACATTATGACAATTCTTCCTAATTTATGACTTGTACTACAGTTCTAAAAGTCAGTATTCATTCCTTTCAACCTTGATGCTGAACCAGAGAAGCAATGCAGTGTCCAAAAAAGATATATCGTCCCAGAGTTTCAGAGCTTCTGTGGTTCCCCTAAAGAATTAAATATCATTTATGAGCATTTTCATATTCATAAATTATATTTATTAGAAAGGTTTATTGCTTAATAACCTTTGGGCACATTTACAAAAGTAATAAGACAATCTTTGCCACTGCAGCTTCAATTTAATAGGCAGCATAAAAACAAAACATACTTACTCACATGAAACACAAATAAAAATAGCACCCCATAAAACGTGTTCCAGATCTCAGGAATATAAAAAGATATACTGGTATCTGAGAATTTATCCTGGATGTGGAGAAATAATCATACTTATTTTCTCTTTCTCTCTCTATTTTATTTGGGTTTTTGTTACTCCAATGACATACATTCTGAGTTTGGGAACATTGCAGAAGGTTAAGAGCAAACATAGGACTGTCAAAGAGAATCAAGAATAAAACCAAAATAAAAGATACAGGTCGGGTTATAAAATGAGGGCACATAATTACATAGGAACAAAGAGTATTGATTCATTGAGGGCATCATGTGTTGGGGCTATTCTACTGAGAAATCTCTAAGATTTCTATTTCAAATGCAAATATTACACTACTAGTTAAAGGATTCAATCACTTTCCTTTGCTGGAGGGATCTAAGTCTATATCCTGATTAAGGTCAAATAGAATATGAATTAGGGACATTGTTCACAATTACATTAAGAAAACATTCTTTAGGCTCAGCGACCATAGCACAGAGGTTACAGTGCTGGCCACATGCACCGAGGCTGGCAGGTTCCAAACCCAGCCCGGGCCAGCTAAGCAACAATGACAATTGCAATGAAAAATAGCCAGGCTTTGTGGTGGGCACCTGCTGTCCCAGCTCCTTGGGAGGCTGAGGCAAGAGAATTGCTTAAGTTCAAGAGTTTGAGGTTGCTGTGAGCTGTGATGTCCCAGCACTCTATCTAGGGTGACAATAGTAAGACTTTGTCTCAAAAAAAAAAAAAAAAAAGAAAGAAAGAAAAGAAAAGAAAACATTCTTTATGTCATGTCTTCTGATACCTGTTATTGGGTGAACTGCATCCCCAACAAAGGTTACATTGAAGTCCTAAGTCCTAGAAAGTTTGAATGTGGCCTTATTTGGATGTAGGGTCTTTGAAAATATAAGGTGAGGCCATATTGGATTAGGGTGGACCCATGACATCTGCCTTTATAACCACGGGAAAGTTTTAACAAATACAGACAATACTCTCCTTCTATCCACGGTTTTGCTTTCAGCAGGTTCAGTTACCAGTCATCAATCATGGTATAAAAACATTAAGTAAAAAATTCCAGAAATAAACAATTTGTAAGTCTTAAGTTGTGCATAATTCTGACCGACATGATGAAATGTTGCACCATTCAGCTTATGTTGTATACACTGTCCACCCATTAGTTATTTGGTAGCTGTCTAGCTATCAGATAAATCCCAAGAAGGATAAGTATAATGAAAGGGAAGAGAGAGACAGACTACTTTCACATATCTTGTATTGCAGTATAACATTAAAATTTACTTTGTGTTATTGTTGTTCATCTCTTATTATGTTTAATATGTGAATTAAACTTTATCATATGCATGTATGATAAAAACATAGTGTATATATAGTTAGGTGCCATCTGTGGTTTCAGGCATCCTCTGGTGGTCTCGCAACATATATCCTACAGCTAAGTGTTGGGGGGGGCTACTGTACAGAGAAGACCACATGAAGACAGAGTTAGAGACCCAAGTGATTTATCTGCAACCTAGGAATGCCAAAGATTGCTGCCAACAACCCAGCATCTGGAAGAGACTAGGAAGGGTTTCTCCTTTACAGTTTTCAGGGAAAGTGTGGCCATGTCAATTTTAGGTTTCTAGTCTACAGAACTGTGAGTGAAAAAAGTTATGTTGTTTTTGTCATTCTGTTATGAAAGCCACAAGAACGTAATATAATGCTCATTCCAGAGGTTAAAAACATTGTATTAAATGCTATGAATTTCCATTTAGATAATTCTCTAACAAGGAATTGGCAAACATTTCCCATAAAGGGCCAGATAATAAACATTTTTGGTTTTACATGACCTACGCTGTCTGCCACGGTTATTCAGCTCTGTCATTGTAGCATAAAAACAGTCATAGGCAATCTGCGAATAAATGAGCAAGGCTGTTCTCCAATAAAACATCATTTGACCTGTGCTCTAGACTTTGTCTCACTTTCCTGCAACTTTGTCTTTTTTATGTAGATGGTCTGATTTATTTTCCTTTGGCTAATATGCAGAAACTTGCTCTCTTTTGGGCTTTCCGAATGATATCTTTTGTAACATGGTACACAAATGTAGCCTATCAATATGTTACATTATGTGGGAAAAACGGGACTTTTTAGATGTGAGTAAACCAAGAATATTCTGACAGTGATATGTTTCCATATTACTTAGGCGGCCCCAGTGGCATTCCAAGTCTTTTATAAAGGGGTAGAAGGATCATAGTCTGAAAAGATAAAGGCAATGTAAAGTCAAATACAAAGAGGCAGAGATTAGAAGATTCTTTACTCAGGATAAAAGATAGGGACATGAGTCAAGGAATACAGGTGACCTCCAGTAGCCAGGAAAGGTATGGAAAGAGATTCTCCTCACAGCTCCTAAAAGAACACAGTACTGCTTGTCCATTTTAGATTTCTGACCCCTAGAACTGCAAGAGAATACATTTGTGTAGTTTCAAGCAACTAAACAAGTGCTAATTTATTATGACAGCAATAAAAATCTTATATGTCAGAGTTTTGCTTCTTATATTCCTAAAATAGAAGAATTTCTTTAGACTTGGGATCCCTCTACTTATGTCCATGTATTGGTGACTATAAGGCCTCAATAAGCAACATTCAGCAATTTAGTCACTGTTCACACCTAAATATTCCCTTATAAAAAGGCCTGCACTTTGAAACTTGGCTTTCCTGGAGGACTAGAAATCAAACGAGGATCTGAATAAACAAAGAAAAACAAAATAATCAATCTTCTCAAATGTTAGCTATCTTAGCTGGACCAGTGTGATGGCAAAATGTGGCTTAATATGTATAAAGCAAAAAAATCGAATGCTGAGAGGCACCTTCTCTGAGTACATACTGATCTGGGTCTGGCCCTAGAGCCTGTGACAATGTTGGGCAGGTATTTATTTCTCTCCTACAAGCACACTCCTAGCTGGGGAAGATTATTACTGATTATAATTAAGAAGTTTATAAACTGATGTTCAAATTCAATTCTTGGAGGATTACTGTCAGAAAAATGAAATCTTGGGAATATTTCCTGAAGAAAAGGTTATCACAAAAATCCCTGGAAATTGAATTCATTGTTTGCTTACAATTTCTTTCAAAAACACACAGAAAAGAGGACATGCACAAAAATAGCACGCCTGACCCACGGAATATAAACACTGTCAAGTATTCATTGTCTGTTTATATGTTACTCTACCAACTTTGGTGTTGAACCTGAGTAATGATTATTTCTCTTAAGAAAATTACTAAATCTCAAATCCTCTTCAGACAGACCATTATGAGCATTTTGCCTTTCGGTATACCAGCCTTCTTTGCTGGGATCTGAACACTTCCCCTCAAGCCTGGCAGAGGAGCCTCTCACTGCCTTCTGCCCCATCCAAAGGCAATCAATCACGCTTCCAACTACAATGTTATACATTTGTGTCTATTGTTTTTCAATCTTGTGTGCATGTTATTATAACTATGTACTATTTGGGGTTCATCTTTGTTTACTGAAATTATGTTTATGTGATTAGGTCATGATGTCTGTACAACAGTAGCACACCTGTTTTAATTTTTACACAGTATTGAAGAATGTTTCTAAAGAACTATCAAATTTCTCATTGTTTGGCAAGTTTTGTATTTTTACTACAATACACCTTCTTGTACACTTGCATTCATTTACATATGAAGAAGTGGCTAAAACAGTCTTTAAGCTCTTACATAAACTAGCTATGCCAAGGGCAGCTCCAAGGTGGGAAAATCTTTTTAGGACGAAGCTACATATAAAAATAAACAAGATATACTTAGTTATTTTTCTGAGATCCTCTAGGGAAAAGAATCATTGTTTTATCAAATTATTAATATATTTTATATTTTTTCCTAACGCAACTTTTGTTATAAGAGGAGTATCTGTTAAATCCATAGGTCAGAGATAAAAAAAAAATGGCTCCCTATATTAAATGTGAGAGAGGTTCGTACACAATGTTAATGGGAATGAATTGTGCTATTTCTACTGATAGCAGTATTTAAAGAGTTGTCACAAGCTTTGATGTATATTTTTTATCCATGTGCTTGGCAGGCACAATGTAAAATTCTCCAAAACCATTAATAAAATTTCTTTTTCTTATCAATTAAACAGTGAACAAGACTGTAAAGTTGAACTATGGAGAGTAAATTCCTTAAGATTAATGTTATATTCCTACTGGTTACTGACAAGGCTTTTGACTAGCACTAAGACTAGAACACTATACCCATGGAGACACACTCAATCTTCCCAAATGGAGACGTTTATGTTCATGATAAATGTTTTCACAGTTTAAGGTAATTCAGAAGCCAAGGTCAGGAATTTTTTTTCCATCAGGAAAGAAATGACTTAAAAGGTTTTGAGCAAAATACATTCAGGCAATCAATAATGCTAGAAATGTGTCCTTAAGTTACAGGTTATGGTTTATTAAATTTGGTACTTGATATTTATTCTAAATTCTATAACTAAATATGTCTGAAAGAGAAAATAGTATACATGGGATGAAAATAGGAAGGTAATAAGGCTGAGATCAAAGGTAAAGTGTAGTGGTTGATATCATACTTGCCAGAAAAATGAAACGAGAAACTAAGAGTAGTTTTATATGACTCTACTAATCACCAACAAAGCTCTAAATAGAGGAGTATTAGCTATAAAGCAAAACTCACATTTAATTTCTATTATGTAAACAAATATTATATATGGAACTGGTGGGCTTATAATCTTTGGTTTCTTTAATTATTAAATAATATACTTTCATAAAATAATATTTGGTATGTTGCTGTTTGTATTCATTATGGAGCAAATGCTTTCATATCTAAAAGTTAAATATTAAAGTACTGGACCTTTTTTTTTTTATATTTCTTGATAGTAGGTTAAAGTAGATTGGCTTTACACTTACTACTGTTTTCTTGGATAATTCTTTGTTGTTGTTGTTGTTACTGTTGTTGAATCATTGAGGGTACAATGAGACAGGTTATATTGCTTGAATTTGCTGGGTGAAGTCCCTCTATTAATAGTTTCCCACCCCAAGAGGAAACACACCATGGCCCCACCACCCCCTCCTTACTTCTCTTTCTCCCCTCTCCCATTCCCCTTTCCCCCATCATATACTAGTATCAATTTTCCTCATCTCAGAATTCAGTAAATTAGATTCTTGCTTCTCTATTCTTGTGATGCTTTCCTAAGATGAACATATTTCAAATTCAAATTAATACGAAAAATGTAAAGTCACTATCCTTTTTAGTGGCTGAATAGTATTCCGTGGTATACATATACCACAGCTTGTTAATCCATTCCTAGATTGGTGGGCATTTAGGTTGTTTCCACAGTTTGGCAATTGTAAATTGAGCTGCAATCAACAGTCTAATTCAACTGTCCTTATGGTAAAATGATTCTTTTCCCCCTCTGGATAGATGCTCAGTAATGGGATTGCAAGATCAAATAACAAGAACATTTACTGGGGGAAAGAATCCCTGTCCAATAAATGGTACTGGGAGAACTGGATAACCATGTTTAAAAGACTGAAACTGGACCCACACCTTTCTCCACTCGCTAAAATTGAGTTAAGATGGATAAAAGATCTAAATTTAAGGCATGAATCAATGAAAATCCTCCAAGAAAGTGTAGGGAAGATGCTTGAAGATATCAGTCTGGGGAAAGATTTTATGAAGATGACCTACACGGCAATTGCAACAAAAAAACGAATGAACATATGGGACTTAATTAAACTGAAAGCTTCTGTGCTTCTAAGGAGATGACAACCAAAGCAAATAGACAACCATCAGAATGGGAAAAGATATTTGAATATTATGAACTGGACAAAACTCAAATTAAGCTACAACAACAAAAAAAATTTGATAATCCTCTGTATCAATGGGCAAATGAAATGAATAGAATCTTCTCTAAAGACAGATGAATGACTTACAAGCATAAGAAAACAATTCTCATTGTCCCTAATTATCAGAGAAATGCAAATCAAACCACCCTAAGATATCACCTAACCCCAGTGAGAATGGCCCGCATCACAAAGACTCAAAGCTGCAGGTGCTTCTACACTGCTGGTGGGACTGCAAACTAATAGAACCCTCTTGGAAAGAGGGATGAAGGATCCTTAAAGAACTCCTTGAATAATCTTGCTTCATGCAAAGCTTATATGATTTCTCTCACGAGTTCTAGTAAGAGTTAAAGAACAAGTAATACAGATTTTACATAAAACTTCAAAAAACTGAAAGAGGGGGAGTAATGCCCATGCCATTCTCAAAGGCCCACATTGTTGCGATACTAAAATCCATTACAAGTTAAGATACACCTCATAATCTCAGATATAAAGAATATTTCAAAGGTCTTAGCAAAGCGACTGTAGCAATGGATAAAAAAAGATAAGCCACCACAGCCAAATGTGTTTTAATCCCAGGAATAGAAAGCGACATTACTATTAGTATAATAATTAATTTGATTTGTATTATTATCGGTATAAAAGAGCACAACCATAGGTCATCTCAAAAGGTGTTAAAGAAACCCAGCCTTTTATAAAATTCAACATCCTGTCCTGGGAAAACAAAAAACAACTCACCAAACTAAGGAGATGGAACTTAACCTGATAAGAGACATATGTAAAGAAAAACAGCTGAGATCACTGAAAAGTAAAATACATAATGCTTTTTTCCCCCTAAGATAAGGAATAAATTAAAAAATTATCTATCTTGCCACTTTTGTTAAATGTTGTACTGGAGGTTCCAGACAGTGCAACAACAACAAAAGAAATGCAAAACATCCACAATAAGAAAGATGTACAACTGTTTTCATTCACAAGTAATAATCATCTGGGTAGAGAGTTTGGGATGAATAAAAACATATAGACCTAATAAGTGAATTTAGCTAAATTACAGGTAAAATACCAATTTCCAATATCAGTTGTATGTCTATACACTAGCAATAAGCAATCAAAACTTAACAAGATAATCTGATTTACAATAAGATAAAGAAATGTTATCGGCTTAGGAGTAAAAATAATGAAAACTATGCAAGGTTTGTATGCTAAAAACTAAAAAATATTTCTGAAAGAAATTTAAAAAGACTTTCTTGAAGTCTTTAAATTTAAAAACACTTCCTTGAATATTATCTATTGAGATAGATAATATGTTCATGTATCACATTATTGATGAAGTCAATTATTTTTCAAATTGATCTATGAATATGTACATCATTTTTCCAGGATAATTTTTTGTAGGAATCATTAAAGTCATTGAAATAATTATGTGGAAAGACAAAAGACCTAAACTAGCCCAAACAAATTGAAGACTGGATGACCCAGGAGAACTACATTGCCTGATTTTATGAGTTACTGTGAAACAAAATAATCAAGATTTTGAGTTATTATTATACCAATAAAAAATACAAAGAAAGGAATATAGTGTTTGAATATAGACTGACATATGTATGATGAACTGATCTTCAGTGAAGTTTCAAAGTTACTTCATTGGAGAAATAACATTATTTTTCTTCCTGCCAATGATGCTGGAACACTTAGCCATATATACAAAAATTAATTTCAATTATATTATGTCACATGTGAAAATATATCCCAAAATGAATCTTAGAGCCAAATATGAAGCTTAGATATTAATATTTATCAATAAAAAATGTCTTTGTGACTTTAGGTAAGACATATTTTTCTTAGATGTGATGCCAAAAGCATGATCTACAAATGAAAAATCCCAGTTAACTGCATTTCATAACATTTAAGAACTGTTCTTTGAAAGAAATTATTAAAAGAATAAAAAGCAAGCCACATATAAGGAGAAAATAATATATCTGGTAAGAAATAGTATCCGGAATGCATAGAGTCTATGAAATCTCAAGAATAAAGAAATAACCAATTCAATTAAAAAATGGAGCAAATAAAGGAACAGACAGTTCATACACAGGCAACACACACACACACAAGCTCAAGAATGAGAAATAAATGCCTGAAAAGATTCTTAGCAGAATTTATTTGAGAAAGGAAAACTAAAACCATTACTACATATAATGCAAACCTACTAGAATGACTAAAATTAAATTTTTAAAAACTGACAAAAAATATGGTAGCAGAAGTGTGGAGTACCTGGAACTTTTGTATCCTGCTGGTGGGGACATAGATGATACTCTCCGAAAGCAGTTTGGCAATTTCTTTAACGTACACCTAAGAGAGGGTCGAACCATTCCATTCCTAGGTACTAACCTAATAAAAAGTAAAGCATATGTTCTTACAAAGACTTTACATGAATGTTCAGAGCAGCTTTCTTGTAAAAGCCCCAAGCCCAAAACAACCAAGATGTTAAGCAGAAGGTGAATGGATAAACAAATCGTGCTATATCCAGACAATGGAATACTACACGTCAATTCAAAGGAATTACCTACTGATATAGTCAACCCGATGGATTTCAAAAGAATTATGATGACACGTAGAGATTGAATATAGAAGAAAGTTAAAAAGAAACCGGGATATAAATACTGGTTGTTTTTTAGAACACCAATCCTTTATGATAAAATAGGAGATTTTAACAATTATGTAGGTCTTTTGAAATCTTCCACTTGAGGAATCCACAGCATATTATCCCAGTCAACCTAAAAGCCATATCCCCGTCCTTCAGAGAGAGATTGAGAGATTACTTGATATGATTATTTTGTTTGTGGATAATCAACACCTATTAATATTACGCTAGTAGATGGCAGATTGGCAGATTTATTGTAGTGTCCAGGGTCAATAAACTATTTTTCTTCACAGATGTCAGATTTTCTTCTAGGTTCTTACAAATGCTATAAGGCAAAGGACCTAATGAAAAATGCTCAGGAGGAAATTTAATCCATTAGGGAGAAGAAGGAAAAACAAAAATGTTTTCAGGAAATAGAGAATATTAGCAGCTGATATGTGTCTTCCTAACAGTTCAGAAAAAGGCAAGTGCTTAAAACAGACCCTTCCCTAGCCCTCATTAAGCACGCATTACATGCTATTTTTAAATATTATGACCTCTTGATTATACTCAGTGAAACATAATGGTTCTCTGCTCCTTTCTCAGCTGAGTGACTTCAACACAATTGTATATTACTGAACTGCACAGAGATTTTATTTATATTTTTTAATTGTGAACATAACTTGACATAGCTGACTTAACAATTCCAAAGCAAGACTCAATACAGGAGAAAGCACTTGAAATTTTCCTTAGGAAAAGCCAAAATGTAGCACTTAGCAAGAATTCATTTTATAAGCATTATCACACTTAACCCTGTGAATTTCACACTTTATTATATCTATTTTAATTTTAAAAGATGCAAAGAGTATAGGGTTTTTTTCTTCAAATTCATATTGGCAGCTAATGGTCATATTGAGATTTAAAGTTTTCAGTATGATTCCAGAACCTATTCCCTCCTTCTTTATGGATGCCATTTTAAATCATAAAGGTAAATGCAAAATTATGGACTAGTATTCTTCTCCATTAAGAAATTATTTACTTGCTATTACGGCTTATCCCACTACTGTGGAGCACTTCTAATTTGAACTCATTTTCAAGAATCCTAAAGCATGAACTGTAAAGACTTTTATTTGGGGTAAGGTTGAGAGTGTGGCTACATGGGATTCTATAGATAAGCTGGAATCTTTGCAAATGGAGTTGGTACTTGATATAAACCCAGAATAAGAAATTTCTCCAAAACATCAACTGAAGGAAATACAACAGAAAACATTTGGTGGCATCTATGTTTGTTTGGTTATTTGTAGCAAGAAATAATTTGGCAGTCAATGCTAAGGTGGAGAAATGTATTTTGTGCAAAGAATGATATTTTGTGGCTAAGAAGGATAACAAATAAGATAACTGGCAGGGAGAGAGAATCAACCCCTGACAAACAGATTTCTTCTTGATGATTTGTGTATCTGGAAAATCAATTAAGTAATGTATATGATATTCTATTATAGCACTTCAAACTTTTAATCTAAGCTTCATAAGAAACCTTAAGGTCTGAAACTATTTGTCAAACGGTGATACACTGAGTATTGTATTATGTTCTCTTGGCAGTGTACTGAAATATTTGTAATTTTCATGTTTTATAGTTCCCTGAAATCATTAGCACATTTTCATTTTAGAGGCTGTGCTAAATTCAGCAGTAGCCTCAATAGTTTGAGGAAATGAAAGTGAGGGGTAAGATTCATTTTAATAGTTGGGGAACTCGACTGAGAAAATGATCTGTCAGTATTTTTCTGGAACACAATGCTCTATGTAATTAGATTGGTGAAATAAAGGGAGATAGAAAGGACAAGATAAAGATGTTCTTTGGGGGAATAATTAGCCTTGAGAATGAAGTTAAAACTATGTGAGCATAAAAACTTGCATAGTCAAATCTTGAGGGAAAAAGAAGAAAGAATAGAAAAAGATTAAGAGCCATTGAGAAGGACATCTCTATAGAAGTTGAGGGCAAAGGGGAGGCTTAGAAGTAGTAGGAGATCTTTTAACCAGAACTAAAACAATCCTTTGTGTTGTTGTTTGTTAAATTATGTGTGAATATATTGCATTAATCTCTTTTGCATTTCATTTCAAATTGTAAGAGAATCCACTACTTTGCTTATATTGTTTGTTAAATTATAGAACCCTCGAGGAGGAAAATTACATCATTTTGTTTTTAATTTTGCATAATGTAGTGTACAATACATAATTCAATATATAACATGGAACAAGATAATCTTAGGAATATCCAGGAAAATACTATCATATATCACAGATGATTTTATTTTTGTGTGTCATTTGCCAAATTCAGTGTTGAAATTTACTCTGCCTACTGCCAGGTAGATTACTTGCCATCTGGCCACTGCGTATCCCGTAGAAAGATGCAGTCTTGGGCTAAGGGTCTGATGGTGTTGCCCCTGGTAGACTACTACTACAGAATTTTTTCAAAATATATTTTATATTTAAAATCCACCTTTTTTTTTTTTTTTTCTGTTTTTGGCCAGGGCTGGGTTTGAACCCACCACCTCCAGCATATAGGGCCAGCACCCTACTCCTTTGAGCCACGGGCACCACCTGAATTATGTCTGTTATTTCCATATATTTAATATAAATATTTCCCCCATATATGTGGATTAAATCAAGGGCTAGGAAGTTGCTCCCCATTTGTCCTATGGTCCTGCCAACTTTTCTGAAATATCATTGAGTATCCAAAGTGTTATGTTAACCACAGTTTGCAAAGTATGGCCATGTGGTAAGAGACTTAAAAATAGACATGGGGTATTCATTTCTAGTGGAAAGACATGAGGAGTTCCACATATTACCTTCCTCAGTAAAATCCTTGAAAACTGAAAAATTACAACCATTTATATTTTCTGCAAGGGACCCTGAAAATACACAGTAAACAAATACTACAGTAGAACCTCTGAAAGTTGACCATCCAAAGGATTGTAATAAACTAGTCAATAAATGGAGGTGGTCAACATAAGGAACTTCCACTGAGCATATGTGGTGCATGTCCAGTCTATGAAAACTAGGTCAATTTTAAGAGGTGGTCAATATAAGTAGGTGGTCAAGTAAGGAGGCTCTACTCTGTATTTATTCCAAAAAAAATATATAAAAACTTGATAAGAACTAAGAGATTCTGTGGTGTTTGAACACAAACCATTGTCTTCCTTCCTCCCAACTAAGGAGATGGAAACTTCTTCACACTTAATTTATCTTGAGATATTTGCAACCATTACCACAATCAATTTTAGAACATTTTCAGCACCCTCAAAAGAAACACTCTACCCTTTATGTATCACCTCTATCCTATATTCTGCCAGCCAAAGACAACCACCAGACTATTTAACAACTAAAAACACAGAGCTCCTATCCCACTCAGCTGCTAGACAGAGGACCGTCAGACTGGAAGACTCCAGTATTTCTCATCCTGACCTCAGCGATCTGTTGCTGAAGCTAAGTTTCAGGTGACTACAATAAGAGGTGGTCATCCGTTCTCCCTACCTGCATCACAGGATATGTATATGGAGGCTCTGTCTTAAAACTACACTGCTGAGAATGCTGAAGCCTCATCCCAGTTGCCCTGGTTTATGGGGTATAGATTTCACAGCAAGAAAGTAAGCTGGGGAGGCCCGGCATTTCTCCCTTCCTCCATCAACATTTAGAACCTAAAGTGAGGTCTTACTATGAGAGAAAAACAGCCATTGGTCCCAATCCCAAATCTCCATCAACATTTAGAACCTTAAGTGAGGTGTTACTATGAGAGAAAAACAGCCATTGGTCCCAATCCCAAATCCACGGCCATGCTCAGGGTGTTGGAGCTGAGGGTGGGATGATATAGAACAGAGGGCTCCATGTTCTTTCCTAAAAGACCTGACTTTTTGCAACAGAGAGTGGAGAATTTCAAGCCTAATGTACTCTCAAAAGGGGAAAACTCTATGGAAAGGCAATCAGAACTAGATCGATAGCTTCATTGGAGACACAGGCTAAGCTGTAGAAAAACCTACTGGTTTGCTGGAAGCAAATAGGAAAGAAACATCTTGAAACAACACTGCTGAAGTCAGCGCAAATATTAAACATTGATCTCAGGAACCTTTCCTTTATAAGAACCAGAATTTATGGGATTGGCATGTGAATCAACATATATCCCGGGGCACTGGTGGGGATAAAAAAAAAGAAGCAATGAGCTTATAATCAGTGGAAGTTAGCAAGTGGCCGGAGTCATAAAAAAAGACAATTTTGCCCAAACCACAGATGTCTCAAGGTAATTGTGGAAATTCCCAAAGCTGTATTCCCTGAGGAGCAACATCAGAGACTTACCACTGTGAGGAAAGAGGGTATCAACTTCCATAAACTAATCCAACCAGTCGTTCAACAAGTAAAAATGTGGACACCAATAACAAGCTCGGGGGGAAAAGGAAAGAGGTGACCAATACCCAGACTTGCTATTATATTGATATATTATTTAAATGGTCAAGTTTCTGATCCAAAATTATGAGACAAAAGAAACAGGAAAAATGACCCAAGAAAAGACAAAACAAACCGACCAGGAGAGTGAGATGTTGGAATGAACAAAGATTTCCTTTACAAATATGTCCAAAGAGCTAAAGGAAACAACGCTACATGAAATAAAGGAAGACACAGTTACAAAGTCTCATCAAATGGTGAATACCGATAAAAAGAAAGGTGGCGTAAAAAGAATCAAATGGATATTGTTAAGTTGAAATGTAAAATAACCTAAGTGAAAAATTTGCTAGAAGGGTTTAATAGGAGATTTGAATTGGCAGGGGACTCAGTGAACTTGAAGACAGATCAATAGAAATTATGCAATCTGAAAACTGGAAATATGAATAAAGAAACCTTAACAAATCTGCAGAGAGGTGTTGGTCACCATTAAGTTCATTAACATACCTGTAATAGGAAAACAGGGAGGAGAAAAAAGAAAGGGTCAGAAAATAAATTCAAACAGATGTTGACACTTTTCATATTTATTGAAAAATACCAATCAGGAGTACATCCATGCAATGCAGATTATTCAGCCATAAAAAGGAGTAGGAGTGAAGTATACATTGAGCTCAGTGAAGGAGGAAGTTCAAAAGACTGCATGTTGCCTGATTCTGTTTAGACAAAATGTCTATAAAAGGTATACCTACAGAGACAAAAATAGTTTGGTAGTTGTCTATGGCTAGGAGAATATAGGATAAAGCTGATAAATAAAGGGTAGAGAGTTTCTTTGGTGGGTGCTGAAAATGTTCTAAAATTGATTGTGGAATCGGTTGTAAATATCTCAAGATATATTAAAAATGAATCGTGTACTTTATGTGTATCAATTCTGTCCCATGTGAATTATAGTTTAGTAAAGCTATTATAGAAAAATAGACATGGACCTCAGAAGAAATCACAATATGGTCAAAAAGTGCAGGCAGGGCATGCTGGCTCATACTTTGAATCTCAGCACTTTGGAGGCTGGGGCAGGAGGACTGCTTGAGGCCCAGAGTTTAAGACTGGCCTTGCTTATGTTGCATGACCTCATCTCTCCAATTAAAAAAAAAAAATAGCTCAGTGTTATGGCGCATGCACGTAGTCCTGGCTATCCAGCAGGATGAGGCAGGAAGATCACTAGAGTCCAGGAGTTTGAGGTTCCAGTGAGCTATGACCAGTTCACTGCTCTCCAACCTATGTGACAGAGTAAGACTCTGCCTCTTTTAAAAAAAAAAAAAGAAAGAAAGAAAGAAAAAAGAAAAGAAGAGGAAAGAAAAGAAAAGAAAGAAAAAAAAGAAAAAAGGTAACAGTTTACTTTTTTTTCCCCCTCTACCTCCATTCTTTCTTTGTTTCAGGCCTCCCTCCTTTCTGCAAATACAGATAGATAGTACAAACATTCAATTAGTATTGTCAAGATTTTTGGTTCAGAAATGGCTCTTTGGTGAAAATCATAAATATACTTTTTGTTGCCTTTACTAGATTCATGATGTTCCTTTCTTTCCACTTGAGAAAGATTCCCATTACTAGCGCAAGTATGTCTATTTCTTTTTTCTTATTTAGAAATTAAGCAGGAAACTGAGAATGCATACATTGTAAAGTAATCTACGAATTTCAAACCTGTTCCCTTGTTTCATACAATCCAGTGATACATAACGGAGTAATGAATCTTACATAGGTTCAAAATGGATCCTGCGGCTCGGCGCCTGTGGCTCAACGGGATAAGGCGCCAGCCACGTACACCTGAGCTGGCAGGTTCGAATCCAGCCCGGGCCCGCCAAACAACAATGACGGCTGCAATCAAAAAATGGCCGGGTGTTGTTGTGGGCGCCTGTAGTCCCAGCTACTTGGGAGGCAGAGGCAGGAGACTCGCTTGAGCCTAGGAATTGGAGGTTGCTGTGAGCTGTGATGCCATAGCACTCTATCCAGGGTGACAGCTTGAGGCTCTGTCTTAAAAAAAAAAA
>CAUYRH010052231.1:0-11115 GCA_963574655.1 Perodicticus potto | reverse complement strand
AATCCAGCCCAGGCCCGCCAAACAACAATGACGGCTGCAACCAAAAAATGGCCGGGCGTTGTGGCAGGCGCCTATAGTCCCAGCTACTTGGGAGGCAGAGGCAGGAGACTTGCTTGAACCCAGGAATTAGAGATTGTTGTGAGCTGTGATGCCAGGGCCCTCTATCCAGGGTGACAGCTTGAGGCTCTGTCTCGAAAAAAAAAAAAAAGAAGTTTGCCTAGAAGATCTCAAACTTTTTTTTCTGATGCTAATATTCTATAAATAAATGCACATTACTGACAATTACCATCTGAAAATAAGATTTTGAAAAACAGGTTCAATGTGTAAAGAAATCTGGTGGTAGGCTCGGCGCCTGTGGCTCAATGGGCTAAAGCACCAGCCACGTACACCTGAGCTGGCGGGTTCGAATCCAGCCCGGGCCCACCAAACAACAATGACAGCTGCTACCAAAAAATGGCCGGGCATTGTGGTGGGTGCCTGTAGTCCCAGCTACTTGGGAGGTGGAGGCAAGAGACTCACTTGAGCCCAGGAATTGGAGGTTGCTGTGAGATGTGATGCCACGGCACTCTATCCAGGGTGACAGCTTGAGGCTCTGTTTCAAAAAAAAAAAAAAAGAAATCTGGTGGTAAACCCTTTTGTTATATGAATATACTCCATTCCTCCCAGACTCCCCTCAATATAACTGTTAGATCATCTATATGAGACCAATAATTCTCCCAAAACAGGATGTGGAGGCTGCTATTAGGAGCTCCAAAACACTGACATTCCTGCCCCCACAATCCCCCTGGAAAAGCTATTCTGTAGTCCTTACCCAGGCAGAATTATAGGCTTGGAGGAAGTGTGCTAAAGGTAAAAAGGTGGCCAGGAATACAAGATAGGAAACATGGGGCAGGGCCAGGTGACAGGCCCCAGTCCCTCTGGAGCCAGAACCAGCACCTCCCAGTTTGCATTGCTCTCAAAGAGGGTGTAATTTCCAGCAAAGCTAAAAATCACCAATGGCATATGGCCAGAAGGCAGGGCCAGGCAAAAGCCAGAGATGTGCTAGAGAGGTTCCTGATTTGGAATCCAAGCAGTAGGTAGGAAGGGAGGTAGAGAGCCTCCTACAGAGGACCTATATAGTAGCTGCCCTCTTTGGGTGAGATCCAGTTTGCCAGCAGGAAATCTCCTACCACTATGGCCTCCTCAATTGCTTCAGAGACATTCAGCAGCCTGATCCTTTAGAAGGAGAAATCATGTTACTGGAACCCAAGTGATACCAGCTTTGCAAACGCCTCTTCTCTGTGGAATCACCAGTTCACTGAGCAGAAACTTCCCATGGTAGCTCCATTTTCTCCCTCTCTACTATAAAATGTGGGCAGTAAGACTTGTCCCAAAACAACCCAGCAAAACTACAGTGTGAGGCTGTGGGAAGACTATTTCCCAACATGCATCAGGGAGAAAAATTCCATCAACTTTCACTCACTCACTCATTGATTCAACCAGAAACTACCCACTATGCCCCAAGCACTGAGGTGCAAGGATGCCTGCCAGGATTCTCATCCATCAAGCCATACAGGAGAACCACTTTAAAACTCACCCTGTTGATTCAGAACTTCTCAGAGAAGATAATTGCATTTTGTGTTTATGCTATCAGAATGTTAAGTAATTTAGTTAAATAGTTTAATCCTACAAGTTGGAAAACTAAAGTGACTTAAAAGACATTCTTGATTTTCTCCTCATTACACCAGCTCCTCTCAGGATCTCCACCAGCTGACAAATACACTAGTGGAGGTACAATCGGATTCCAAAAGTAAATAAAACCTAACAACTTCACACAAAAAATTTTTTCATTTAACTAACTTGAACAAGCCCTTCCCTCACTGGTCTACATCAATATGCTTTTACTGTATTGCTTTCAAAGGAATGAAGCCAGAATTTAATAAACCACTAAGCTACTACTAACTTTCCCATAATCAGACTAAAGGACCTTACTTCCAAAATACCTCACAGCTATTTGTGGACAGGTTAGGATTTTTTTTTTTCTTTTTCCCTTAAATTCAATGGAACACCCAACATTCTCTGGTTTAGGGGAATGTCAAGGACCAACAGGGCCAGGGGACAGGGCAGTGACTGTAAGTAACATGATGTCTCCCCTGGCTCATTCTCTTCTTCTGTCCACTTCTTCACTGCTCCTAGTTCCAGGTGGCAGCTTTTGCTCTGTTACTCATTGGAAAACTTATCACTAAGAGACAGGGAACAGAACAACAAGAAATGAACTCTAAGGCTGCATACCTGAGTTTGAGTACTAATTCTGCTTTTAAATTGAGCTTCAGTGTCCATACAAAAGAAAGAAGTAATAATGCAAAGACCACAGGATTGTGTTAGCTAAGGCACTGTACCTATTTGTAAAGTGATTTTTAAATGTTGTTGTGGCTGTTGTTTATGATGATGATCACTGCTCAAGCTCTAACTTTCAGGTTCTGACTGAGACCACTGCCACACATTCCTCTCCAGCTTTTCTCAAGACCTGCAACAGGAAAAGGAGAACCAAGATAATACTTCCCCATGCCTAAACTTACGAGGGAACACAATCTAGGGAGTTTCCAAGGGGACACTATTGCCTCTACTGCAGAAGTAATTTTTTCTCTAAAAGGGAATCTCCATTCCAGGAAACAAATGCATCTCCCTCCTTTAAAGGAGTAGCTCCCCTTTCCATTTACCCCCACTTCTATCATGATAGGTAACGTCCCAGTTTCACAAGGGAGACAAACACTTTGACATTCTCAGTGACTTGTCACTCTGTTGTACTCCTCTTCATGCCTGACAGACTATAAACTGGGGATTCCTTCCATGAAATATCTGTAGATGGGTTTGTTACCTTATACTCTCACACTGCCTACCCTAGTCTCTATTATTTCAGGCCTATATGGCTGCTACAACTTCCTAACTGGTTTCACTAATCTCATTTTCTGCTTCATTCATTTCACACATCCCAACATAAAGCCTTCCCTGATCACTGCTTTTATCACTACTATCTGCTCAAAAGCCTATAATGGCTCTTCATTACCAAAGCCATCAAGGTAAAATAATTTTGATTTTAGCCCACCTAAGTCAGAATCTCTTTCCAATTTTTAAGTTGCCTTTTTTTTTCCAAATCAGAAAAGATAATTCCTGTTAACACCGTGTTGTATGATTTTTTAAATATATACACATAGCTATGGCTATCTTTATTTCAAATGAAAGAGGTTCATATACTATGGAATTTTTATGTATACCATGTAGCCATATTTTCATGTCAATAATTATAGACCTTCATTTATTAAGCAGGTCTGAACATATTATATTTGTTATATAATATTATACATATGAACATATTATATTTTATCTGACTAATCCTTTATCTGCAATCATTTTGATTTTCTAAATTCTATAGAAACAAATATTCTCAGACATTTATCTTTGTATACTTGCCCTTAAAATAAATGCCTAGAAGTGAAATTGCTGGCTTAAAAGAGTGTACACTTTAAATTTTGATACATATTGTCAAACTGAACTTCAGAGGGGATATTCTAATTTATATTTCCAATAACAAAATACGAGTTCCTGTTTCCTCAGCAACAAATAATTTCATTTTAGCATATCTCACTCTAACCATTGAAATATGAAATCTCATTTCTGGTGTTCTCTGGACTATAAGTAAAATAGCCTTTTTCTGTCTACTTTATTGTTCACATTTGTATTTAATCTTCTATGACTTTGGCCCATTTTATTTTTGTGGTATTTGCTTTCTCCTCTTGATTTGTAAAAGCTTTGTGCACCTTAGAGTTATGTTGAAAATTCTTTTTCTTTCTTTTGAGACAGAGTCTCATTATGTTGCCCACGGTAGAGTGTCATGGCGTCACAGCTCACGGTAACCTCCAACTCTTGGGCTCAAGTGATTTTCTCTTGCCTCAGCCTCCCGAATAGCTGGGCCTATTAACAGGCGCCTACCACAATGCCCAGCTATTTTTTTGTTGCAGTTGTCATTGTTGGTTAGCAGGCCTGGGCAAGGTTCGAACCTGCCAACTTCGGTGTATGTGGCTAGCACCATAACCACTGTGCTACAGGCACTGATCCTATTGAAAATTCTTTTTAACAAATTTGTCTTCCACTTTCAATTGTGTTTATGGTGTTTGTTGCCTTTTTTCTTTTTTTTAAGCTAATCCATCACTCTTTTTCCTTTATAGTTTCTGCCTTTGGTGCCATATTAAAAAACAAAACTCAGGGCGGCGCCTGTGGCTCAGTGAGTAGGGCACCAGCCCCATATACCAAGAGTGGTGGGTTCAAAACCAGCCCCAGCCAAACTGCAACAAAAAAATAGCCAGGCGTTGTGGCGGGTGCCTCTAGTCCCAGCTACGCAGGAGGTTGCTGTGAGCTGTAACGCACGCACTCTACCCAGGATGACAAAGTGAGACTCTGTCTCAAAAAAAATAAATAAATAAATAAAATAAAATAACTCAAAATTAGTTATTTTCTAGTAAATGCATTCCTTTAGTTTTTATGTAAAAGTATTTACTCTGTCTAGAACTAATTTTGCTATATAGTGATAGATATTTTTTTTCTTAATGGTTAGCCTTAGCCAATTGTCCTGTATCATTTATCCTAACACTATCCTCTCCTAGATCTATTTCTGGACTTGCTAATCTATTCTATGCTCTGTTCCTTGACAAGAATTCTTTCCAGCTAGGCGAGTATTTTCATTGTCCAACAACAGGTTTTATGAAAGTTGCTATTCATATTCAAATTGTTGTCCTTGCCTGGAATATCCTATTTTTTTCTCCATAGATCCTTTAATGCAAAACCATTATGGAAGTAAGAAGTAAATGCTACTTAAAACAAGAAATGCCTTCAGAAGAGAGATGATATGGCTCAGTGCCTGTAGCTCAGTGGTTAGGGCACCAGCCACATACACCAGGGCTGGTGAGTTCTAACTGGCCCAGGCCTGCCAGACAACAATGACAACTACAACGACAAACAAACAAACAAACAAACAGCCAGGCATGTTGTGGCAGGCCCCTGTAGTCCCAGTTACTTGGGAGGCAAGGCAACAGAATTGCTTAAGCCCAAGACTTTGAGGTTACTGTGAGCTGTGACACCACAGCACTCTAGGGCGTAGTGAGACTTTGTCTCAAAAGAAAAAAAAAAAAAAAGAAGAGGGACAATAACGGAAAAGAATGTATCAGAGGTTCTGATTCATTGTGTGGCTAAAAAAGTATATGAAACTCTTTTATTTTCTAAGTCCCTTGGTGGGCTTTGGACATACAGAAATGAATCCAGAATTGAGTTTATGAGAAGGAGTTAGAAAGAATTCAACTGTTTTGCAAAATAGTGACAAACATTTGGAGTTTTTTAGACAGTCTCACTTTCCTGGGCTTCAACAATCCTCTTGCCTCAGTCTCCCAAGTAGCCAGCACTACAGGTGCCTGCTACAACAATGCCTGGCTTTTTTTTTTTTTTTTTTTTTTGAGACAGAGCCTCAAGCTGTTGCCCTGGGTAGAGTGCTGTTGCATCACAACTCACAGCAACCTCCAACTCCTGGGCTTAACGCAATTCTCTTGCCTTAGACTCCCAAATAGCTGGGACTACGGGCGCCCATCACAACGCCCAGCTATTTTTTGGGGCTACTTAGCCTTGTTGTTTAGCAGGTCCAGGCTGGATTCGAACCTGCCAGCTGTGGTATATGTGGCTGGTGCCTTAGCCGCTTGAGCTATAGGCCTAACTATTTTTAGAGATGAGGGTCTCTTGTTCAGGCCGGTCTTGAACTCCTAAGCTCAAACAATCCATCCTCCTTGGCCTCCTAGAGTGCTAGGATTACAGGCATGAACCACCACGCCTGGCCTTACATTTGGAGTTCTTAGTGGCAATATGGTAAGGACGGTTTGCAGAGCAAAGAAAGATACATGAATAATACCGAATCCTTAATGGAGAAGTGGGCAAAAGTATAAAACTTCAAGGAACAAGGATAAGCAGTATTACAATTCAAATTGCTTACTTTGTTGCAATGTAAATTCTCTCTATCATCCCAAACCTTTAGTAAGTCTGCTACAAGCATAAGGGCTTTAGCTGTGAGTTCTATATCTGGGTCAGAGTGGATGGAAGCAGGAATAGCATGCTTGAGACAGCAAGACTGTCCATAATCAGAATAAATTTGGTGGAAAAAAGAGCTCAAAATCATAGTGACCATAAATACATGAGCTTCCAGGAATTTGAAGAAATCTTAAGGGAGGAATCAGACTTGTCCCAAGTTATAGAATGACACTTTGAGATAAATTTAAAGGAGAAAGGTGACTCCAGTAACTGATGAATTATGCTAAGATGCTTAATCCTTATAACTTTTAAAAGGAACCAAATTCTGGCTCAGTGCCTGTAGCACAGTGGTTACAGCACCAGCCACATGCACCAAGGCTGGTGAGTTTGAGCCTGACCTGGGCCAGCTAAACAACAGTGACAACTGCAACAACAACAAAATAGCTGAGCATTGTGGTGGGCACCTGTAGTCCCAACTACTTGGGAGGCTGAGGCAAGGGAATCAATTAAGCCCAAGAGTTTGAGGTTGCTGTGAGATGTGATGCCACGGCACTGTACTGAGGGCAACATAGTGAGACTCAATCTCAAAAAAAAAAAAGAACCAAATTCCTTGGTAATTTACAAAAGAGTCAACATGAGAGGTGTCAATGACTGCTTGCACAAGAAACAAGGTGAGGATCCACTTTGCTTGCTCACAGGTCTTCTGGCTCCTATTCCACCTAAGGCTTTGGTTAGCCTCTTCCATAAAGTTTTCTCCCAAGGTTTTAGCTCTCAGATGCTTTCTTTCCAGGATTTTCATTTTATTTAAGAGTCTCAACTTTACTTAAATCTTTAATTTTTCTTAAATAAGGAAAGAACCACACCCTAAACATCTTACATTACCCCCAGAGCCTATTCAACTCCTGGTAAGGGAATAGAAAGTAGTGCTACAAAACCAAGTTAACTAGTTATCCTAGATGAGTGACGCTCCTAAGTCAAGGAACAAAGGAGGAAAAGCAGGTTTAGAATGGGAGAAGAGAATGGGTTGATGAACAATATAATGTGGCTTAGGACAAGTTGAGTTTAAGATGCCTAAGAGCTGTCCAGGTTACAAAGCCAATGGTATTTGTCTATTGTGAGTAAGGAACTCAGAAAAGAGAACAATCTAGGTAAGAGACAGGTATTTCAGAGTATTTGACATATTAGTGATAACTAAAACCTAAGTACAGATGGCACCACTAGAAGATAGTATATAGAGGGAGTAGAGTAGGGAGTTAAAGACAGAATCTTGGCAAATGGCCTCATTTAGTGAGTCAGTTAAGGAAAGAGCTATGGGGGGAAATCAAGTCTTCTACAGTTATAGGCCAACTGATACTTAGCCAATTCCTACAGACTGACCAAATAACCAACTAGCTCTATATAACCAATTAGCTCTGAAAGCCCATTTCAAGCCCTTTTCTCAGTTAACCAGGTCTTTCAGAGGAAGTGGCAGAAATGGACAAGTGCCATAGGCCAAGGCCCTTAAGGTGGGCTTTGTGGGTGAAGAATGCTGCTTGCTGGCTCAGCGCCTATAGCTTAAGTGACTAAGGCACCAGCCACATACACTAGAGCTGGTGGGTTCAAATCCAGCCTGGGCCTGCCAAACAACAATGACAACTACAACCAAAAAATAGCTGGGGGCGGCACCTGTGGCTCAGTGGGTAGGGTGCAGGCCCCATATACAGAGGGTGGCGGGTTCGAACCCAACCCTGGCCAAACTGCAACAAACAAATAGCCGGTTGTTGTGGCAGGCACCTGTAGTCCCAGCTACTTGGGAGGCTGAGGCAAGAGAATCGCCTAAGCCCAAGAATTGGAGGTTGCTGTAAGCTGTGATGCCAAGGCACTCTACCAAGAGTGATAAAGTGAGACTCTGTCTCCACAAAAAAAAAAAAAAAAAAAATAGCCAGGTGTTGTGGCAGATGCCTATAGTCCCAGCAACTTGGGAGGCTAAGGCAAGAGAATAGCTTCAGCCCAGGAGTTGGGGGTTGCTGTGAGACCTACCCAGGGTGACAGCTCTACCCAGGGTGACAGCTTGAGGCTCTGTCTAAAAAAAAAAGAAGAAGAATGTTGCTTGTTACCATACATTAAGGGCAGGGTCATTGCTGAGGCTTTCCATTTAGTTTGTTTTAGATTAGCTCAGCCAACTGAGTTGAGATCAGTCAACCAATGATTTCACTCATAATATATATTTTTTTTCTTTTGCAATTTTTGGCCAGGGCTGGGTTTGAACCCACCACCTCCAGTATATGGGGCCAGCACCCTAGTCCTTGAGCCATAGGCACTGCCCTCTCATTCATAATATTAAAGAGCCCATAAGAGTCTCAAAAACGCCTAGTAATTTCTTTCCTTTTTTTTTGAGACAAGAGTCTCACTATGTTGCCCTTGGTAGAGTGCTGTGGTGTCACAGCTCACAGCAACCCCAAACTGTTAGGCTTAAGTGATTCTCTTGCCTCAGCCTCCCAAGTAGCTGGGACAACAGGCACCCACCACAATGCCGGGCTATTTTTTGTTGCAGTTGTCATTGTTGTTTAGCTGCCTCAGGCCAAGTTCAAACCCACCAGCATGGGTGTATATGGCTGGCGCCATAACCACTGTGCTACAGGCAGCAAGCCAGAAAAAGGCCTAGTAATTTCTTAATCAGAAGCCTCAGAGATTTGTATCTGCTTTAATTTGGCTGTATGGTTGGAAATGGCATGCAGAGAACGCAACTTGCTTCTTTATTTACCAGCTATGCCTTCACCAACTCCTGCTACTTGGTCACCCATCAAGACAGACTTAAATGGCTTTCCACTTGTAACCCTACCCTGCCCACAGGGGATGGCATATTATCTCCATTCAAGGATTGAAAAAAATTATTGCTGTCTGGACTGCCCACAAGACATGGAGGAGGGATTTAATGGGAAAGTAGAAAATTTACTTCACACCCAATTCATAAAAATGCATTCCATCCCACTTGGCACTGATCCCCAATGTGTAAAGTCATAACTAGTAATAAGCTAGCAACGAGACTTGAGGCTGATGCTGACTTGCATAGTCTCCTGGCAGGACTCTACTTACTGATGCCTAGATCCAACAAAAGGCTCTAGTATTAGAGAACCAACATGGCCAGGCAAAGGATGGAAAGGAGGCCACAGCCACTGAGAAAGAATTAACAGCAGGGTTGTAGTTCTGACAGGGTTAGGAAGTCCAGGCAGGTCAACCGGACAAAGCCTGGTACTCTCCGTAGGTAAAAGCCAAAATAAAGCTGAGATTCTTCTTAGTAAAGTATCACAAGAATGGAAAAGCAATAAGCCAATGCACTCAACACTAATATGAAGCCAGCAGACGATCTGATGTATGCCCACATAAGAGAAAAACTCATTTCAATTCAAGTTGAAAGTTCATCCCCCTTCAAGGGAAGGGGTTAAGGTGCTTTCAGTGAATGGGCATGGGGTGGGGGTGTTTGGTGTCCCACACCTTTTGTGTGTGGGACATAACCACAACAGGGGACTCTACCTAACAAAATCAAATTTTTTGACCTGGTTGTTTGTACCCTCACATTTACTTGAAATAAATTTACTTTAAAAAATAAAAAAACAGGGCGGTACCTGTGGCTCATTAAGTAGGGTACTGGCCCCATATACTGAAGGTGGCGTTCAAACCCAGCCTCGGCCGAACTGCAAAACAGAAACTAGCCAGGCGTTGTGGCGGGTGCCTGTAGTCCCAGCTACTTGGGAGGCTTAGGCAAGAGAATCGCCTAAGCCCAGGAGTTGGAGGTTGCTTTGAGCTGTGTGACGCCACGGTACTCTACCGAGGGCGACAAAATGAGACTCTGTCTCTACAAAAAAAAAAAATTAAAAAACAGGGTGGCACCTGTGACTCAGTGGGTAGGGTGCTGGCCCCATATACTGAGGGTGGTGGATTCGAACCTGTATCTGTCCAAACTGCAACCAATAAATAAATAAATAACTAGCGGGGCGTTGTGGCGGGTACCCATAGTCCCAGCTACTTAGGTGGCTGAGGCAAGAGAATCACCTAAGCCCAGGAGTTGGAGGTTGCTGTGAGCTGTGACACCACCGCACTCTACTGAAGGTGATGAAGCGAGACTTTGTCTCTAAAAAAAATGAAATAAAAAATAAAATAATCTTGGCGCCTGTGGCTCAACAGGCTAAGGCGCCAGCCACGTACACCTGAGCTGGAGGGTTGGAATCCAGCCCGGGCCCGCCAAACAACAATGATGGCTGCAACCAAAAAATGGCCGAGTGTTGTGGTGGGCGCCTGTAGTCCCAGCTACTTGGGAGGTGGAGGCAAGAGACTCGCTTGAGCCCAGGAATTGGAGGTTGTTGTGAGCTGTGATGCCACAGCACTCTATCCAGGGTGACAGCGTGAGGCTCTGTCTCAAAAAAAATAAATAAATAATAAATAAATAAATAAAATAAATAAATAAAGGTGAAATGGAAGGAAAGCACTGACTGGAAGGCAGAGAGCAGTCATTCAGGGCGCAGAACACATACTCAGGAGTCCCTCACTGCTGGAAGCTCTAGCTCCAAAATCCTGTTGATCAGCAGATTGAGCTTCATCACTAGATTTTTTTTTGAGACAAGAGTTTCACTTAGCTGCCCTAGGGTTACGTGCTGTGGCTTTATACTATTATTTTTAGAGACGGAGTCTCATGTTGGTCTGGAACTCCTGTGCTCAAGCAATCCCCCCACCTCGGCCTCCCAGCATGTTATAATTACAGGCATCATTACTAGATCTTGTGTATGAGCTGCAGAGATTGGAAGGAGAGAAAGGGGTGTGGTATACCCCAAAACTTCCACAGAGTTGTGCTGATTCCATTAAGGTAAGAGGTTCAGGCTCGGCGCCCGTGGCTCAGCGGGCTAAGGCGCCAGCCACGTACACCTGAGCTGGAGGGTTGGAATCCAGCCCGGGCCCGCCAAACAACAATGATGGCTGCAACCAAAAAATGGCCGGGTGTTGTGGCGGGCGCCTGTAGTCCCAGCTACTTGGGAGGCAGAGGCAGGAGACTCGCTTGAGCCCAGGAATTGGAGGTTGCTGTGAGCTGTGATGCCA
>CAUYRH010052229.1:0-87503 GCA_963574655.1 Perodicticus potto | reverse complement strand
CTGCCTCCCAAGTAGCTGGGACTACAGGCACCCGCCACAACGCCCGGCCATTTTTTGGTTGCAGCCGTCATTGTTGTTTGGTGGGCCCAGGCTGGATTCGAACCCGCCAGCTCAGGTGTACGTGGCTGGCGCCTTAGCCCGCTGAGCCACAGGCGCCGAGCCAGCTTTTCATTTTTAAATAATTTTAGGCTCATGGGAAGTTGCAAAGAGAGTGCAGTGGTTGCCTTGCCTGGTTTCCCTTCCCAGTTCTAGCTTGTGGAATTATAGGATGATGATATGAGAAGAGACCAGTGCTTTTTGATCTCACATCCACTGGCCCTTGCCTGGAAAGCTTGGAGGTCTTCTCAAGGCTTGTGTGATGTGAGCTGAGACTCCTCCGACTGGTCAGCTTTTGGAAGCGCTGGCTTACGCTGGCACCGTGGTTCTGTCCTGGAGATGGAGGGTCCAGGCAAGCCCCCCAGGGCAGGGGTCCTTGGCAGCATTGGACCCATGAAGAGGCAGGTTTGGAACTATTAGGGCAGCTTTTGGCTTAGAATTTTCAGGGCTAGGGGAGCTATATTGGCTTAAGTTGAACAATTGGGACCCTGCCTCAGTTTCTCTTCTTATCATTGTAGGTCTTGGCTGAAGCTGGAAACTGCAACTGGAATGTAGGTCCCAATTTGCCTGGCTGAACTGTGCCACCCTTGCCTCCTTTATACCAGACACACTCTGGAAGGATGGACCTTCCCCAGCTCCCACTCTAGATCCCCCAGGGACAACTCAGAGTGGGCAGCACCATTGCCCACAGGGGTCTGGTCATCAGGGGTCACCTTACTGTCTTGGAAATGGGAAGCAACCTCAACCAGGGCCAAGGTGATGCATCCTGTCGAGCTCTGTGCACAGCTCCCCTGGGACCCACCTGCTGCTCACCAGCCCCCAAGCCTTGCCTGCCCAGTGGCCCCACTCACAGAGAACTAGCCTGAGAGAAGGCAGCATCCAAGCACCACGTCACTGTGCTGTCTCTAAGCTCTTCACTAAGGAAGCCTTGGTGAAGGCCTGGGCTGGGGGCAGGACACCTGTTGTTTGGCTCACCTCTGACCTGCCATGTGACTCTAGAAAAGTCACTAAACCTTTTACTGGGAGCAATGCCACCAGAGGTGGCCTGGATCCACCAGAAATTATTGATACAGGCAAGTTTTGGAATGGTAAAGTGCTACAAAAATTAGACAGCTCTGGTCTAGCTAGACATTCAATCAGTTGCTAATTCTTTCTCACAGTTTGAGTTCTACTGATCACTTTTCTTTCCCATGAAGGATAATTAATCATGAAACCACTTGTGGAGTTCCTACCATGTTCCAAGTGCATTCCATATATCACGCTATAGTGAGAGATTTTGCAGGGGAAGAGACCAAGGCTCAGAGAGGAGTAGGAGATTCTTTATTCTACAAACAGTTGTAAAGCCCCTGTTGTGGCATTTTGTTAGATGGAACACTTAGGGGTCTGGCCCAAGCCGGTCCTCACCTACACAGCCTCAGAAGCCTAGTGTGGCACCAGCAATGCGTGACCTCTGGACTGGGTGCATCCCAAATAAACGTTTGCCCCACTGTATGACTCACTTCATCTTCGTCGACAAGTTCTTCTGGAGGCAAGGCAAGTTGCCTGGAAGGCCTGCTTCCTGAAACCTCTCCAAAAACACAATGGAGTCCCACATTTGTCTTGGCTCTATGGCTCCCTTGAGCCCTCTGCTGCTCAACTGGGTCCCAGTCCTCCTCAAACCCTCCCTCCCCCACTGCCTTCTGTATCCTTTCCCTCAATCTTTTTTTCTTATGCCATGGACTACCTGCAAACCCTGTGGCTACTGTGGGGCGCTGTCTGCTCAGGTGGAAGGAAGGGCTTCAGATGGGGCATGTGAGCTGGTCTTGACTCCTCACCTTTTCTCCACCTGAACTCTTACTGGGGTCCAGGAACTAATCCTTTGCATGACTGGGATGCACGCTCCCCGGCCGGACATTTTCAAGCTGCTTAGGAGGAAAAGAGGAATGAGACATCCCAGTGTGAGGAAAGAAAGCTTTAGGGGCTTAGAGAGTTTAAGCAGGGGCTTAGGTTCCGGCTGTATTCTACGGATGTCTGTCTATCTAAAGATGGTATTTTCTTAGCAGGAGGAGCATTTCATAAACCAAGCTTCACAACAGAGGTTTGCTAGTGGGAGCATGGTAAGAACAGAGCGTGCAACACTCTTTATGGAGCACCTCCGGGGGTGCTAGACTGGGATCCCACTCCTAAGGGTCTATAAAGGTCCCTAAGAAGCCTTTTGCTTTTCCCTGATAGCCCTAAGAGGAGGGACATTAAGAACACCCCAAGTGTGTTTCTTCATTTCCCCTTCTCACCTCCCCACTCTCTGCCCTTGAACAAAAGCCCCAGGACCTTCTCTTTTAAAGAAAAACCGAGGAATGCACCAAAAGCCAAGCACTCTCTGTTATCCAGACAACTCTGGAATTATTTATTTATTTATTTATTTTAGACAGATCTCACTCTGTGCCCTGGGTAGAGAGCTGTGATGTCATCATAGCTCACAGCAACCTTAAACTCTTGGGCTTAAGTGATCCTCTTGTGGGCGGCACCTGTGGCTCAGCGAGTAGGGCACCGGCCCCATATACCGAAGGTGGAGGGTTCAAACCCGGCCTCGGCCGAACTGCAAAGCAGAAAAATAGCCGGGCCTTGTGGTGGGTGCCTGTGGTCCCAGCTACTCGGGAGGCTGAGGCAAGAGAATTGCCTAAGCCCAGGTGTTGGAGGTTGCTATGCGCTGTGTGATGCCACGGCACTCTACTGAGGGTGATAAAGTGAGACTCTGTCTCTACAAAAAAAAAAAAAAAAGTGGTCCTCTTGCCTCAGCCTCCCAAGTAGCTGGTGCCTGCCACACATCTGGCTAATTTTTTTTTTTTTTTTGAGACAGAGCCTCAGGCTGTCACCCTGGATAGAGTGCCGTGGCATCACAGCTCACAGCCACCTCCAGTTCCTGGGCTCAAGCGAGTTTCCTGCCTCCACCTCCCAAGTAGCTGGGACTACAGGCGCCCGCCACAACGCCCGGCCATTTTTTTTTTTTGTTGCAGCCGTCATTGTTGTTTGGCGGGCCTGGGCTGGATTCAAACCCGCCAACTCAGGTGTACGTGGCTGGCGCCTTAGCCTGTTGAGCCACAGGCGCCGAGCCAACATCGGACTAATCTTTCTATTTTTAATAGAGATGGGACTTTGTTTTTGCTCAGGCTGGTCTTGAACTCCTGAACTCAAGCAAGCCACCTGCCTCAGCCTCCCAGAGTGCTGGGATTACAGGTGTGAGCCACTGTGCCCGGCCATCAGCCAGGGGATTCTTGCTTCCTAGTCACTGGTTCATCTGTTCATTTGTTTGTTTACTCACTAGCTCACTTAATCATTCCCCCAGGTGTGTACCGAGCTCTCCCTGCCAGCCAGCAGCAGCTCTCAGAGCTGCCAAAGGGAACCAGACGAGGAGCCTCTGCTCACTGAGAGCTTCAAGGTCACTGTCCATTTGTTGGTTATTTAGCAGATTGGCCCCTCCCTGAGTCCCTGCAGGAGCCCCTCCTTGTCTCCCTAGGGTAAGGCCCCGCACATCTCTTTCAGGCACCTACAGCTCCTGCTCTCTTTGCCTCCACCTTCTCGGCGGCCCCTGACCCTCCTCAGCTCCAATTCAGGGCCCCATCCTTCCCGGAGCCTTGGCAGCACCAGCAGCTGGACCAGTTGCCCGGGCTGGGTTGGCATTCCTCGTGGCACTGCAGAGGACCCCACCTGCAGCAGCTTCCACTGGCTCCTGGGAGGGCCCCATGGCTTCCCAGTGTCCCAGGTGGATTACTCATCCCTCCTCGGAGCACCTCTGATTCCCACTGCTGCTTACAGACATCCACCGAGTGCTGTGTGCTGCACCCAGGGTCTGTTAATCGGGGGACTATGACTTCCTCGATGACATCTTCTGGTTTCCACACTCTCAGTGCGACTCCCTCACCATTAATCCCTCTGTCATTAACACCTGGGACTGGGGACCCACAACAAATGTTTGCTAACAAGGGAATGGAGACATTTGGGAAAAGCTCCCCTGAGAAATCAATGTTTGAGCAGGGTCTAAAGGAGGAGTAGAAGTTGCCTAGGCAAATAAAGGGCTGTGGCTGGGAGAGATCATTCTGGTAAAGGAAACAGTGTGAGTAGAGGGTTGTGAAGGAAGGAACTTGGGTATGAGAGGTTTCCTGCGATCACAGGTGAGCTGAGAGCACCCCAGGAGCTCAGGTGCAGGGGTGACTGACAGTGCAGGGAGAGCAGGTTGCAGACTCCGCAGAACCTTGAAGGCCACACGAGGGGATTTGGACTTCAACTTGATAAGCATCCTGGGGGATATTCTAGAAAGGGAGTGACACCATTTTATTTATTTTTTAGATCAGTTACTGTGGGGTGGGTAGACTACAGACTTAACTCAAGCAGGGAATGATGGAGAGAAGAGAATATGTAGATATTTAGGAGGTGTATGTCATAGTCTCTTTTAAGATGTATATTTATTTATTTATTTTTATTTTTGTTTTACTTTTTTTTAAATTAAATCATAGCTGTGTACGTTAGTGCAATCATGGGGTACAATGTGCTGGCTTCATATACAATCTGAAACATTTTCATCAAGCTGTTTAACATAGCCTTCATGGCACTTTCCTAGTTATTGTATGAAGACATTTGTATTCTGCATTTAGTAAGTTTCATCTGTACCCTTCTAAGATGCTAAAGATGAATATTTAATAAAGCCCCAAATCATGACAAGGAGCCAGCAAACCTAAAAACACATCAGATGGGAAGAATAATGGGTTTTCAAAGGTTTCTGTTATTTACCTAGAATCAAAAGACCTAGAAAGAGGCCATCTTCCCAGAAGGACACCCCTGTCATCCCAATGGCAATGCTTGTGTGTATTTAACAATCCTCTTCTTTTTTTGCCAGTTCAAAATAATTCGATTTTCTCATGGTCTGTCCATGCAGCCATCAGAATGAAATTATTCAGAAAAAATTGTTAGTCTTGTAGCCTTGTTTATTAGATGGCAGATCAGCTCTGCTAGGTAAATGAGACACCTGATTTTTTCTTTTTTTAAAGCAAAGCTATATGCAATATTTGCCACACAATTATGTGCACACAGTTAGCATATCTGCCAGGAAAAAAAAAAAAAGACCTCAGGGGCTGCATCGCCTGCCAGGCATATTTATGCGTGTTAGAGGTGTCATGCTTTTCCCAGCGTCCTTTCTGTTTTGAAGGCAGTGGATGCTCGAAGTGAAGTCTCTATGGTCCGGATTTATTGTTGGCATCTGATGTGAGACATTATCAATCAACTTAAAGGACGCTGCAAACACACACACACATGCACACACACCACTGTCTGGAATTAAACCTCAGGCTGATGATTCAACCTATGCGATGTTATTGCTGAGAAGGATTTTGTACTCATCTAGGCCAATCCCTCATGTTAAAGATAAAGTAACTCCTTATAGCCCAGAGAGGAGAAGGAACTCTCCTATGGTACTCAGCAAAGAAGAGGTTGTCGGGAGAGACTTGAACCCACGCTGGCTAAATCCCCTTCCAATAAGGATGTAGCCAGGAAAATGCCCTTCTAGTAAACGCACCTGCTGGCCGTGCCTGTAAGGAAGGTTGTGTTGTCTCCTGCGGAGTTCTGATCTTAGCTGAGCGTTTCTACATCAGACAATGTTGGCTCTACCCCAAATCTTGTTTCATGAAAGGAATGGATGCATCTTCACCTCCTCAGAGTTGGTTTTTAGATAGGGTTCTATTCCAACCCTGTTGTTCCTAGGAGTTGGCAAAATGTGTGGATCAACATGTGCCCCTGGAGAGTATGTGCCTTGAGCCTTGGGCTGGTTTAACCCTTGCCAGACGGTTATGTTTTCCTGCAGTCTGGTTCTTCTGACGTCTGTTTTCATTTAACCCCTAAACAGATTCGCTCTCCTTTCTCCTTTTTCCCTCTCAGATAGACGTGGAGAAGAATTATCATTCTCTGTAGGTATTTAACCAACACGACTTCCCTGAACACCTGCCACACACGAGCTTGCCTGCAGTGGACGGTGGAGGAATACCAAAGAGGACAGCATGGGCTGGGCATGTGACAGGTGTTTGCTGACAGATGTCGTCATTTCCTGGAAATCAGGTACCGTCTCCTCTCAGCCATTTGTCTATTCATTGATTCTTTTACTAAACTACCTGCATGTCAGTAAGTGACTCTGACATCTCAGGCTGAATGCAGTGTTTCATTTGTTTATGTCTTAAGGCCATGCTTAGACTCGTTATGTGCATTACTTAATTAGTTTAAGACTTTTACATAAGCATCTATTAAATTCTCATGATATGGCAGACAAATGATCCCATAGATGCCTTTTCCTATGTATGCATTGTATTATTTCGCTCCTGTTACAGTCCCAGGAGGTGGTCATTAATGCTATTGCCATTTTCAGATGAGATACTTGCTTGCATTTTGCTCTGGGTTAACACAGGCAAGGAATGGCAGAGATGGGATTCATTGCCAGACACTGTTGTGTGGTCAGGGAAGGTGCTGGGAGGGGTTGTGTGGGGCAGGACCCTGCCTGCAGGTGCAGGGCTCACTGTGTTTGAGCACCCATGAGAAGAATCTCTGGCAGGCTGATGGCCCTGTGTGATGAACAGAGAGCACAGTGGGGACTCTCAGGGCTGGGAAGTCTTGGGGCTGGGCTGCTGGGCCACCCTCAGATGTGTGGGACCCCAGCAAGCAAGGGCAGTTCTTGATGGGGATAGCTTTGATCCTCAGGGGAAGTTGGATAACATCTCAAGACATCTTTGATTGTGATTGGTGAGTGCTGCTGTCATTTAGTGGGCCCTGGAGGCTGCTCAACATCCCAGTACACACAGGACAGCCCCATGTGTCAGCAGTGCCCACCTTGAGAAATCCTGCTGTGGGGTGAGCGGAAAAGAGCCCCCAAAGTGGAGCCCAGACAAACAGCATCATTTTAGAGGGAGGGCAGGGAGTTTAAGTGTCTCCTTATCTGGGGATCTCCTCTGACACTCTGGAGGGCTTAGATGCACCCCTGGATGTGACAATTACCAACAGCAACACTCCACAGTCGGTCCGTCGTGGTTCTCATGCTCATATATAACAAGGCAGTGTGGAGCACTGTGTTTTTAGCTAGAGTGAAAGATTCATGAAGTCAGGAACGTGTCTTGGTTTGCTTGTGTGGTTGTGTGTCAACCTACCCAGTACTGACTCAGTGCCAGGCTTGTTGTCACATAGAGAGCTGGGCCACCCAGATGCGTCTGCCACCACCTGCCCCGTGGTTCAACCCTGGTGCTGTCTTCACACCTCTCATTCCCTCGGGGCTGCATGCACCTGTCCTGATTCCAGCGACCTTTGGTGCCTTTTCTCCGTCCACACCCCAATTTACTGCCAATCTCATAAAAAGCAAAACTTGGGAGAGAGAAGATTGAGTTTGCTTCTCACAGCAGAATTTGATTTAGGGCCAAGAAGGTGGCAATTGCTGCAAAGCAGAGATCGGCTGTTTCGGGAGTGCTGTGAATGATTTTTTTCCATCTCCAAATGACCTTACATATATTCTGTCTCCTGCCTGCCCTGTGTGGGGATTGATGGGGGGTGCTGAGACTGGGCTCCGATGGGCTCCTGCTGCTGCTCCTGATAAATCTGTCTGATGGGCAGAAGGAGCACGATTACCTTGATGGATGGACAGCTGTATGGGCTGGTGCTTTAACACATTGGATTGGACTGGATTTCTGGTTCCCCAGCAGCCTCTGTGGTCACCAGTGCATGCTAACCTGGCCAGATGGGTCTGTCCACCGTCACCAATGACTTTGCCTGTTACAGGGGGTGATCTAGGCACATTTGTTTCTGAACATATCTTGGGACTGCCTCTCTCTCTCTCCCCAGCTCTCTGCATTCTTTTTCTCCACTAAGGTTAACTCACCAGCTCTCCCCCTATGTCACTGCTGTCCCTGCCCCAGGTTACCTGCGGGGGTTGTCCAAATGTCCTGGAATGGGAGTCCAAGGATTTGGGTTTGAAGCTCTTCCACCAAGAGCAGATTTCTTCCTCTCTCTCAGCCTCAACTTTCTAATTCATGCAATGGGGGTAATACTAGTGTAACCTATCTTCTAGGATTATTAAGAAGTTGCTTATATTTCTTGCCTGGGCTACTAGGCTACAACTCTGCCTGCAATCTAGAGGGCTGTGAAGGGAGTTGGAGGGCACAGAGGAGGCTGTTTCGATAATGGAGACATTTTGATGTGGCTGTATCCTAGTTCCTGTTTCACAATGAAAATCGTTGATCTTTATTTCCAAGTTAAGTCGCTCACTAGACAAGCACGGATGAGGAAGGCTGTGGGGGCAGAGACCATAGCCCTGCTTCTCCTTCCAAGTGAGCATGTTGCCCCTCCATGCCCAAGGGTCAAATGGAAGCTCTGATTCTAGGGGGCACAGGGACCTTGCAAAGGGTGCTTTCCTAAAGCAGATGGGTTGGCCACCTTCCTCTTACAGCTGTCAGGGATCCAGGAGAGAGGCTCGGTGACTTTTTTTGGCACCATGGAGGCAGTGAGGGGACCCCTGTTTGCTTACTTGGTGTCCACTCCTCTCACTGCAGTGACCCCCACCTCACCAAAGAGGGGGATTTGATCTTTTGTCCACGTGAAAATACATCAATGTTCACGTTAAAGAGAAGATCTTGATACTGTGGGTCTTTATGTATGGACAGGGAACATCAGGGCCTGGAGTATAAATAAGAAAGGAGGAAATAGCATTTATGGTGCACCTACTGCATGCCTGAAACTATGTGGAGCATTTGCATTCTTTTTTTCATAATTTCTGATATGGTTCTAACAACAAATACTTGAAGTCTCCGCCCTTGCTCCTATTTATTGGTTTAAAAAACAAACAAACAAACCCAAAGCTTGCAAAAAGTAAGTACCTTGCCCAGAAACAATCAGAAAGTAAGAAGACACATGCTGCATCTATTGCTTTCTTTAGCTGAGTTTAAGATCTCTGTTCTCCGGGGCTTCGGTGATTAGGAAGGGAGGCCAAACAGGAATTCCATCTCCCTGGCTCGCCTTCATTCATTCCTTCTTCTCAGGTATGTACTTCTCTCTCTATGCCAGGCACTGTTCTGGGCACTGGGATATAGCGATGGCCAAACAGGTGAAAATCCTCCTTGTGGAGAATTAATTAAACAATAGGTTGAACTATAAAAGCTTGCTAATATTCCATGATTTTAGGTTGAACTATAAGAGCTTGCTAATATTCCATCATTTTGACCCACCCCAGTGACCACTTCATATGCTTCAAACTGGGCCACAGATGGCATGCGTGTGAGTGCTGTGAAGAACAATAAAACTGGGAGAGGGTGACTGAGGGAGTCCTGGGTGAGAAGGGGTCGTTTAAGCATGCTCTTCTGATTATATCACACCCCTTGTCCCCCTCAAAAACTCCCAGTTCGGGGGAGGTACCCCCAAGTTCTTCCTAGGTCCTCAAGGCCCTCTGTAGTGGAACTGTCCGCCTCTGTCCCTCAGGCAGGGCCCTGGCTCCTGGCTCCAGCCTGTTCTGTCTGGGGCAGCAGGCTCTGCTGGAGTCACCGTTGTGCCTTTGTCTGGCCCTTCAGGCCCAGCTGAGGTGTCAGCGACTCAGACCCCAGCCGCCCTCCGTCTTCCAAACAGTTTTAATTGCTCCCTCCTCTGCACTCACATGCCACTTTATTACAGCACTTAGGACTGCTCATCTCTTCAGGAGACGCCGTGATTTATTCTTGTGCCTTATTAATGGCGTATTCCCAATGCTGGTGGCAGTACCCCGCCTGCAGCACGGCTTAGGGCAGGTTTGATGAGTGAATGAAGGAAGGAAGAAATGCCGAATGGGAGGTGCCAGGGAATGGGGAATCAGGAAAGTCGGGGACTTAATGGAGATGGTCTTCTACCCAAGGATGGGGGGATTGCCGAGGGAGAGAGGAGGGAAGGCCTTCTCATACTGGCCCCAGCTGCCCACACCTGCCCACGTCTGTGGATGTCTGTCTGTGTCTAGCTTGCCCTCACCCGCCCACACCTGACCATATCTGTCTATGTCTGTACACGACTAGCCTGTCTTCACCTCTGCCTAGGCCTGTCTATACCTGCCCACACCTGCCCACGTCTTCCCAGGCCTGCCACTGTTTCCTATGCTGGACTTGCTTTTCCTACTGTCTTAAAGGCTGTTGTGCTCAAGCCCCTCTCTACCTCTTCCCAGGACTGCCATGAGTGTCTTTTGGGGAGGCCTCTTGTAGAGCCCTGGGTTGGGGCTTTTACCCTGGAACAGGTGCCCACAGCCCAGTGCTTCTCCTTGGGAGCCTCCTTGAAGCTTTGATGTTTGTTGGGCAATGGGGTGCAGTGGCTGAGACAATACTGTCTATATTTGAATCTTTCTTGTGATCTTCGGCAAGATGCTTGTCTTTTCTGTCACTCTTCACTCCTCTCCTCTGCGAAATGGGGCTACTCACTGTCCTGACCCCATGAAGCACTGGGAGACTTGCGGGAACTAACATGCTCTGCGGGGCAGCCCGGAGCTGGGTGCAGCTGGGCGTTGGTTCTCAGCTGGACCCCCCAGGAGGTGGGGCTGCTCCAAGCCTTGTTCTCCTCCTGGCACGTGGAGGGGATCTGACAGTGGCTATCAGCTAAGCAGAGATGACACCAGTGTGACAGGACCACAGCCGGGGACAATCCAGAACACCTGGGGCTTGAGTGTCAGGGAGAGGCTGAGCCTCGCGTGCTGTGAGATGAAGCCCAATCTCTACCCCGCACACGTTGGCGAGCGACTCTGCCCAGCAGGGAGCAAGGTTGCCAGAGAAACCAGAGATGCCCAGGGCCCACATTTGGCCTCTTGCCGAAATGCTTTTCTCTGTTAGATTATATATTCTGGGCCACATCCCTCCCATCAACACTTCCTCCCTTACTTCACTCCTTTTCTTACTCCTCCATCATAAAAGTCTCCAGAAACAGGTTTTGTTCAAAGTGAATGAGGCAATAAATTCTCTGTTTCTGACAGGCTGACAAGAGAGATAAATTCCGTAATGGGAGCTGCAGCCCTGTTCTCCTGCCCTGTGGAGCTTTGGCTGATGTAAAGGTCTGTCCAAAGAAGGGGGAGCTGGGGTGGAGGAGCAGGAGAAAGAGGCTCTGGGAGGCCCCTGGGCCCACCTTGGGAGCTTACTTCAGGTGGGCAGCTACTAAGCCTGGGTGGGGGAAGGGGGTCTCAGTTCTGTTAATTTGTTTAGGCCAAGGGCCAGTCTTCTTATCTAGCTACTTCTTCTTCTGACAAACTGAGCTGGATAAGTGTCATTCATTCACCCATTCATTCAATCACTCCACCAATCACCTCTCCATCAATTCATTTATTTTTTTAAATTTTTTTTTTTTTTTTTGAGACAGAGCCTCGAGCTGTCACCCTGGATAGAGAGCTGTGGCATCGCAGCTCACAGCAGCCTCCAATTCCTGGGCTCGAGCGAGTCTCCTGCCTCCGCCTCCCAAGTAGCTGGGACTACAGGCGCCCGCCACAACGCCCGGTCATTTTTTGGTTGCAGCCGTCATTGTTGTTTGGCGGGCCCAGGCTGGATTCAAACCCACCAGCTCAGGTTTACGTGGCTGACGCTTTAGCCCGTTGAGCCACAGGCGCCAAGCCTCCATCAGTTCATTTAATGGTCACCTAGCACTGAGAAGAGATAGCTAATTCCCCTCAGATATCATTTTCTTTAAAAAACTTCCCTACAAAGGACCAAAACTATTTGCAATTTGAGTGTAGGAAAAGATTAATTTCCCTGATAAATAAAGAGCGCCTATAAATCATTAGGAAAAAATAAGAAACCTAATAGAAATCTGGGCATAGGATAGGAATAAAAGTTCACAAAGAGGGAATGCAGGCATCTCTGAAATAGATCATTGACAATGAAAGAAGTGCCCATGGGTATGTCACAAGGGATGCCACCCTCACCCCACACCCAGGCTCTTCAACATTCTGTTTATGAACATGTGGGCTAGAGGGTGGTTATGAACACATGGCCAGAGGGTGGTACAAATACTATGAAGCCAAATTTGACCCAGCTCCTCTAGGGGGTGAGCTGGCAGTAGCTCAGCATTATGTGTGCACCCAGCCTCCACCCCACAAATCTGCCTCTAGAGATTTATCTCTCCTCCACTGTACAAGATTATCGTAGAGGTACAAGATTATTCGGTGAAGCATTTTCTGTATCACTGAAAATTGGAAATGGTTTAAATATCAGTAGGGCATTGGTCAAATAATTTATGATGGATTTGTACAGTTGGACGCTATGTAGTCATTAAACAAAAAAGGTGATGGGAAGTACCTTTATGCACTAATCTGCATTGAGCTCCAAGACACATTTTTAAGTGAAAAGGGCAAGTCAAGCAATGGAATGGAATGCAGATTATGCTACTATTTGTATTTATAAAAGTGAAGGAAACAAATATATATGCACACGTGTATTCATACACATACACACATGTATTTTCTTCTGTTTCCATCGGGAAGGACAAAGGTCTGCGAACAATGGCTGCTTCTGGGGAGGGAAGCCAAGATGTGGGAGGCTGAGATGCCTGGGTAGGAAGGGACACTTTTTACTACATACTTCTTTGTGCCTTTTGAATTTTGGGGACATACATCTGTTCAAGAAAATAAATATCGTAAATATTTTAAAAAGAAGAAAATTAAAAGACAAGCCTTCCTTGACTCTCTTTGCTGAGGCCAGGGGCTGAGAGGGGTGCAGGTGAGGAAGGGAGAACAGGCCTGCCTGGCATGGGGCAAGCCATCCGGGGACCCTAGGAGTGGGAGTAGCCAGAGCACAGTTTTGGGGAGCCTTGGTAAAAAATGTGGCTCGTGAGAGACATAGATGAATGACGATAGATTTATGATCATGTTGGAGAGTTTGGGTTTTGTTGCAATGAGGAGGCATTGACGTTTTAAGCAGGGACTGTTCATGGTCAGGTCCTATTTTAGGAAGAACCCTGGAGGGAGTATGAGGAGGGGTCTGGGAGGACAAGACACGCCTGGTTCTCTACACTGACTTTCCCGATGTTTGCTCACTTCCTCCTCATTAATTCCTATAGGTAGGTGGAATTAACTCCATTACATAAGGGGAAACTGAGGCTCAGGAAGGTTAAATACCTGGTCTAAGCTCTTGAAGCTTTGGGATAAGAGTAAAATCAGGTCTGTGTGTCTTGAGAGCCTAAGCTCTAAACATAACCCTATGATGCCTGGTCTTCTGGTTACATGGCTTTGCGAGCTCTGCATGTGTTCATGGTCTGTGAGAATCAGGATTCCAGTGGCCAAGTCTTGTGACCCTTTGACTTCAAGTATGTGGCCAATTAGGTGGAGGGATACAACTGTAAGGTCTTACCCACCAGCTTCTCCCGGCTCCCGGGAAACTTCCGCCTGCTGCCTCTCCCAGCAAGCCAGGGTCACAGACCACAAAAGTCCCTGATCTTATTCATTGGGACAGAAGCAGTAAACTTCTTTATGACTCATTTTCCTTTTCTAAGGACATAGCAGAAGTCACCGGCAGACTTCTTACAGGCTGTTAACGGGCAGGGCTAGCAGGAGGTTTCCCCTTGCTGGGGTCTGGGGCAGATACATTTGGTCGATTACGTCACACCTTCCAAGGGTTCCGGCGTCTGGTTTGCATTTTCCTGTCATTTCTTCACCTGCGTTTTTCTATGACTCCCATTTTATAACTCTGAAAACTGAGACCCAAAGAGGAGACAATTTACCTATGGCCACCTGGTTTGTCTGTAGTAGAATTAGGTCTTAAACTTTTTTTTTTTTGAGACAGAATCTCACTTTTTTGCCATTGGTGGAGTGTGGGGTGGAGTTTGATAGCAACATCAAACTCTTGGGCTCAAGTGATTCTCTTGCCTCAGCCTCTTGAGTAGCTGGGACTACAGGCGCTCACCACAAAGTCGGGCTGTTTTAGGAGATGGGGTCTTTTTTTTTTTTGAGACAGAGCCTCAAGCTGTTACCCGGGATAGAGTGCTGTGGCATCACAGCTCACAGCAACCTCCAATTCTTGGGCTCAAGTGAGTCTCCTGCCTCTGCCTCCCAAGTAGCTGGAACTACAGGGCCCGCCACAATGCCCGGCCATTTTTTGGTTGCATCTGTCATCGTTGTTTGGTGGGCCCGGGCTGGATTCGAACCTGCCAGCACAGGTGTATGTGGCTGGCGCCTTAGCTGCTTGACACAGGCGCCGAGCCAAGAGATTGGGTCTTGATCTTCCTCTGGCTGGGCTCATACTCCTGAGCTCAAGCAATCTACCTGTCTCTGCCTCCTAGAGTGATAGGATTACAGGCGTTAGCCACCATGTCTCTCCTAAGTCTATACTCCTGTCTAGAACTTTCGATCTTTCTACTATACTTTCTAGCATGCTTCCTTTTCTTTGTATTAGTATGAGTTGATTTGATTTCTCATATAGAAAACCCATAAATGGCTGTGACATCTGAGTTCTTCTTGTCAGGATGCTGGTGTTTTCACTGTTTCTGTCCAGGTGTGGGACCTATCAGACGCTGGGCTGTGGGGTGTCATGGAAGACTGCCGGAGGCTGGACCCTGGGAGCCAGGGCGGGACAATGGCCAGCTCAGGAACAAGGCCCTGCTTGGGCCCCTGTTGTGAAGGGTATCCATCAGCCAGTTTAATTAAGAGCTGGGGGTGGGGTGCACAGAGGAGAAGAAGGGTGCATTGTGTCGCAGGGAGCTGATGAGGTCAGTTGAGGGGGCTGGGAGGGCCCGGGAACGAGAGGACGCTCTGTCTACCTCTGGGGCAGGCATACACTCCCAGTGCAAGCAGGTCTGTGCAAGATGCTGGTGGGGGACAGGCCGCAGTGGGGCTGACTTGAGGTGGGCTGCCTCCCCAAATGCTGTGATGCTCCCTGGTTAGGAATGGAAGGTCTTCCTGAGGCCCCCTCTAGCCTCCTGGGGGCTTCTTCCTAACTTTTCCCAAAGCCTATCACCAGGGGTCACAGCTCAGTTCACCCCTAACTCACTCTGTGACTGGAGGAGTCACATCAACTTTCTGAGCCTCAATTTTTTTTCTCAAGCAAAATGGGAGTAAATAATGCTTACTTTCCTGCCTCCAAAGTGTTCTGGGGAGGACCAACTGGGTAATTGGATGTGATGTGTCTTGGCAATTGTAAAGCACTGTACACATGCATGTTATGACACTGGCAATGACACAGCCACCCCTGCTGTTAAAGGCCAGCTTGAGCATCATTGCTTTCCTCCAGCTACATCCTGCTTCTTCTTTCTTATGGTAACAGTAGGGACATCTTGATTTTCTTCAACTTTTTAACTGAAAATACCTCATTAGTTTTTTAATTTTAAAAGTAATATAAGTTCCTTGAAAATATTCAGGAAATATTTTGATTAAAAGAAAATGGTCAATATTTCTAGTTTTCTCAGTCCCCACGTGATTTTGGGAGACATAATTTGTCTTTTCTGGGTTTGATTTCACCACCACTTGGTCAAGGCTGACAAATCTGTCACAGACAGGCTGTCCCCATTCCATCCAGAGGACATCACCAGGGGATCCCAGCCTGGATGCTGCATCAAAGCCCTTCTCCACACGGCCTCCAGGCAGCCAGTGCTAATCTGTCAGAGTGGCTGGAAGGAGAAAGCTCCCAGGGAAGATTGGAGAGTCCCTCAATCTGTCACAGAGCAACAGGGAGTTTCCTTTTAACTGATTCAAGCATCTCCAGCACCGTGGGGCAGATAATGGATTACACTGGGGAGTTCCCTGAAAATTTTCAAGAAATTAAAAAGAATAAAAAGAAATGAATCTTGCAAAGTCAATGGAATGTAAGCAAGTGATTTAATAAATTCACACCCACGAAAATGCTTGAGCTTCTTCTTCATCTCAGCATGAAAGTGGGTGGGATAGAATATTTCTGAGGCTCTGACTTCCAAAGAGAGTCTAATGTGGGTAAGGAAGTGACACCACCAGGGACCCATTTTATGTAGGTGTTATCACAGACTCCTCACATCTTTTGGAATGTGAATTATTATACTCCCCCATTTTATAGATGAGCAAAATAAGACCTACTGAAGTCAGCTGTCCAAGGTCATCTGGTTTGTATGTAATAAACCAAGAACCTGAACCTAGCTTCTGAGACCCTCCACTTTTCCAGCAAACAACCTGCCAAGCACAAGCTCCCACAATCTGGAATATTTCTTGTTTTTGTTATTGGAATAAAAACACAATCTCAATGTTGTTATCCACTGTTATCATCTGTGTGTTGGTTCCTGGGTTGATGGTGTGAGCCTGCCGGGGCAGGGGGCCAAGAGACTGGGAGCGTCTGTTTCCCTCTGGACTAGGGCTGTTTCGCATGGCAGTCAGGGGAACAACATAAGCAGCCCGAGCACAGTGTGTCCAAGAGTGGCTAAGAGTGTGTCTTCTGGAGCAGCCAGCCTGGGCTCTGTCCCCAGCTTTGCCTTGTGTTAGCTGTGCAACCTTTAACCACCGTGCCTCAGCTTCCTTGTCTGTTATGGGAATAATAATATTCCCTGCTTCATGGGGTGCTGCAAGGATTGAATGCATTAATCCATGAAAAGCATCTATAGCAGTGCTAGTCTTGGTGAGAATGCACCATGTGCTATGCCAGAAAGGACCCAGAATCTGCAGGGAGAAGAGAGAGGTGGCCTGAGGTGGCGGGCCCTTGAGGATCTCACCCTGGCACACCCGGCAGGGGGGGCACTTGTACTCTGGGGCTCTCTTCAGAGAAGCTGCAGAGCTTCATTTTGATATTTAGCCCAACCCCAACAATATCCGCTCCTCTTCCAGGAAGCCCTCCTGGATGGGATGCCCAGTCTGCTCACTCCCTGCTGCAGGCTCCCAGCCCCCGCTGCCGATGCCACCCTTTGGCCTCAGACAAAGCGGGCACCAGCAGCGGCAGCAGCCGGCCTGGCTCGGTGGCTTTCATGAAGCTGGAGCTCCCGGGAGCCCGAGCTGGGCTGGTCTGCTTTGAATGCTATTTGCATTGCAATAGGCAAGCCTGGCCTTCAATACAGGCCCCTTCTCTTTTGACAGAACAGTCTCACAATCGCCTATTGACCGGGCACCTGTTCCTGCCCCAGACATTATGCAAATGCTGGCCAGGAGCGAAGCCGCCAGCCCCCCAGGCCATTGTGCATTGAACCCTGATGGCGCCCTGCCAGCTCCCAGCCGGCCTTTGTTCCCTGGCTGCCTTGCGCCACCCCCGCCACCGCCTCCCGCCTGCCTGAGGTGCCCCACAGAGGAGCTGCCCGCTGACAGCTACTTGGGTCCTTGCACCTGAAGAAAGGCCCTATAAGCTGGAGGCTGGGCCCATGCTGAGGCCAGGCTGGGGCCCCAAGGAGGCAGTCAGGGCCGGCTAGGCCCTTCATGTCCCCAGGGACTGCTGAGAGGAGCCTGGCAGGCGGAGGAGGGGGCAACCCGGACCATGCCATCTGGGGGAAGGGAGATTATAATAATCACTCTCACACATCTGCTGAGGGCCTTCCAGTCTGCAAAACCCTCTCATGGCCGTTCTCCCTGCAAGGCACACCTGCCTCTTGAGGAGATGGGCTGGGCACGGGGATTGTGTGGCTTTCACACAGTGGGGACCACGGTCCCATGGGGGGAGCTGGCTGATGTCCCAAAGAGAGTCAGGGCCAGGGCAGGGCAGAAGCTCAAACTAGGGGCTTTCGGTGTCTCTCCCTCCCAGCGTTTAGACACTGCCCTTCCTCACGGGACTCCTCTGAGCCACCATTTAATGCCTTGCATGACCTGGCTCTAGCCCTCTGTTTCTTTTTGGTTTCTCCACCCTTTCTCTGTACTCTTGGCTTCACCATTATTCAGCCCAGGTGGGTTCTCAAAGCATAGTCCCCGGACTGGCAGCGTTACAGAGGCTTATCCCCGGACTCTGGCATAGACAGAACTGGGCAATCAGGAGCCCTGGGAAGGTCCAGCCCTTCGCACTTGGGTGATCCTCCTGGTGTCCCAATGCTCAGGTAAGTTTGAGGGCCACTGGCCTGGACCCTCAATTATTTCCAGATCATTTCCATGAATCCTCTGCTCTAGCCAAGTCATGGCTGGCACGAGCTCCCCACCCCAACTTGGCTCCTTCTTCCCCAGCCTCCAGCCCCACTCGACTTCTATCAGCGTTAGTGAGCAGTACTGTGCACCTGCCGTGTCTCAGGCATAGGGTGGCTGAGGAAACCAGCCACAGCAGCCTTGCCCAGCCTGCTTCCTGGAGCACGGGCGTCCTTCTGGATGCAAAGTAGCCAGTGGATCCTCCATTTAGCCACCAGGGATGAAAGCAGAGCATGAGGGCTCCGCTTGGAGAGAGCTGAGCAGCGCCCCTGGTTGGCCCTCACTTGCTTCCTCAGGGAACACAGACAAGTGAGGGGCGCTGCTCAGCTCTCTCCATGCAGAGCACTCATGCTTGACGACAGGGTGTGGGGTGGTGGTGGGGAGAGCACAGAGGGGCCTCCCACCGTCTGGGGCAGTGCAGGGGGAATTCCTCCGATAGATGGTGTCCCTTCTGTGTCTTCAAGGAAGAGTAAAAGTGAGTGTGGGTTCCTGAGTAACTTAAGTTAATCATCTCCAAATAAAAGACTGCAGCTGCTGTGGGCCCGAGGCCTCAGGGGCGGCTCTTGCTCCTCATGTGTGCTGGGCAAGTCCAGCTGGCTTGGCCAAGGAGGAAGGAGCGGAAAAGTGATGTTGAGGTTATTGGAGCGGCCTGGAAGTCCTGTCGCATTTTCCACGTGCTTTCATTTCTAGTGGCTAAATGGAGGATCCACTGGTTACTTTGCATCCAGAAGGACGCCCATGCTCCAGGAAGCAGGATGGGCAGGGCTGCTGTGACATCCTGAGGTGGAGGTCACAGCTGTTGAGCTGAGGTCTGCTCCAGCAGGGGCACAATGCAAAGGTCCTCAAGAACAGAGCCTCCCACTGCCCTGGGCCACCAGCCCGCAGCTGCAGCAGCAGAGGTCTGCAATAGGTGGCCTCCTGGTCCAGTCCAGCCATGGGACCCAGTCTGGTCACCTCTGTCTCTTGTCCATGCTCTAAAAGAGCCACCAGGATGGGGTACAGAGCAGGGACAAAGCAGAGCACCAGTGTGACCCTGAGCACAGTCCAACCTGCCCCCGCCAGCCCTTTGGTCCTGACAATCTTTTACCAGATGCCAAAGTGCTTTAAAGAGCTTGGCCCAAAGCAGGGAAATCTGATCTCATGAGAGGCCAGGGCAAGGTTTTCAGAGCCAAGTGTTGGGTTGGTCTTACAATTTGTCTTCCTCAAGTGCTGTCAGAGTGTTCTTTGCCTCAGAGACACAACTAAAGGAAAAGTAAATAAAGTCAGCCCCCCTCAAACCATGTTCCGTGTGGCATTGAAGGCCCTTTGGAATGTGGCCCCTGCCTCTCCAGTGAGCCCTGTCCTGGTCTCACCACTTTCTCATTCTCTCATGCCTGTGGCCCTGCCCCACCAGGCTTGGGGCAGGGGTGTCATTTTAACATTCCTTTTCTCTTGGTTCTAGTACCTTCTACCCAGGCTTAGGGACTTTCCTTAGCTGTCCCCTCCATTGTGAAGGCTTCCTAATTGAATCTATTCAAGGAGCACTTATTAAACACCTACTGGGTACCAATGTTCTGGGCCTTGGCAATGTGGCATGGAGAGAAACTGCCCATCTCTCAGGGGGTTCCCAGTCTAGGGGAGGGGACAAATATTTGATGAGGTCTGAATGTTTAGACAGGAGTGCAGAAGGAGGGATATGGAGAATTTAGGGGACAGAGTGGAGCCCAGTTAAAGACCGGTTAAGTCAGGAGGGTATGAAAGAGGGCAGGAGCTGGGAGCCTCGTTTCTGGATGTGGGGATGGTAGAGTTACCCCTAACGTGGAGAACGGAGAGACAGGCAGCTGGACATTGGACGGTAGGAGGAGGAACCGGGTTTGAGACGTCTGTGGCACAGGTGGAAATAGATGCCCTTTGGGAGCAGGAGAGGAGGTTTAGCATTCAGGAAGGTCTAGGCACCAGTGGGGTCTGAGGCGGGCTCTCAGGATTCACAGTATCTTTTCTCTCTTCGTGTCTCTATCCTGGGTCATCTCTGTCCTCACAGCCCTGGCCATGCCCCACCATGAAATTTCTGAATTTCTGAATCTTGTGTGACTCCCATCGCTCTGCTTGCATCTTTGAGGAAATGTTTCAGAACAGGTTTTAGAAGGAAAAGGGCCTCTAGCAGGACACGTGCTGCCAGTGCCATGGATGTCTAGTGAATCAACAGCATGCTGGGGCTGGGATTGCATGAGGGGAGGAGATGCTTTCCCCATTTCACAGAGCAGGAGACTGAGGCTCAGAAAAGGGCAGTGATGTCTTCTAATCCTACCCTGATGTTCCTGCAGTGATGGCACTTTAAGAGCGTGGAGGACAAAGATGTGACTTTGCAGGTGGGGAACTGTGATCCTAGAGAGGGAAGCATCTGGCCGAGGCGGGCACGATGGACAAGTGGTGAGGCTGAGATGGGCAACAGTGTCCTGCCTCCAGTTCAGTGCCCACCACTGCCCTGTCCTTTCTTCTTGGGGCAGTCACGTCCCTGGCACGTGTGGGCCCTCAGGAGAAAGGTCCCAGTCAGGCCTCAGCAGATGCCAGGACCATATACCCCATCCTGCCAGAGAACCCAATAGAATTTTCCAGTCTCCACGGGCATTTTGAAAGCATTGACTCAAGATCTGTTGTATTTCCTGAGCATGGGCTGAGAGCCTGCTGGGTGCTGGCCAAGGGCTGATCTTTGGTGCAGGTTATCCCAGTGAATCTTTCCAGCAACTTTCAGGGGCAAAAAACCTCCTTCTCCTTGGCCAGAAGTGGAAACAGAGGCTGGGACATTTTAAAGTCCAGGATCACCCCTATTTGTGGCAGGGTGGAAGCAGGGTTTGAACCAGGCAGAGCTGAGGCCCGCTTTATTTCCCTGCCACTAACCACAGAGTCATAATACCCTGCAAATCTGAGGGTGACAATGCCTTTGATTTCTTGGGGGCTCAGGGGCCTGCCTGCTGCCTCTTCTCAGTTGCTTCTTGAGCTTCGCTGTAGGGTTCCCAGCCCTGAATTTGTTCCCAACTGGCACAGGTGAGAGGAAACAGCACTGGACCTGGCGGCTCAGACTTCTACCTCGTTCTGATACCATGTCACCAAAGGATCCTGGCAAGGTCCTTTTTTCTCTGTGGCCCCATTTGCTCTGGTTGGGGATCACCTCGCAACAGTCATTTTTCAGCTTTGAACACCTCTTCCTACCATATGCTGGCTGTCCGTGGCTACAGCAAATGACTTTCTCTCTGCAGGCTTTGTACTATGTTCCTGGGGAATTGTGATTCAGGCTTTCCCCCTTCCCCTCACCAGCTCCTGATTTACAATCCAGATAAACTGTATTTTCTTTGTGACTCAAGAGTGGGGTGGAGGATAATGGAGCCAGAGCCCCTTCCCTCAGCTGTCACCAGATAAAACCGCCCAGCTGAATGGGCTCACTCGTAAGTCTCTTCGAAGGTGGCTTAAAGCCAAGAGGGAACCTGTGGGCTCGCAGTCACACTGGCCTTTGTCCCTCAAGGCCGTGTCCCCTCCCCTTGCAAGGCTTACACATTTGCTATGGGGCCCGAGCCGTCCTTCCCCTCGGGATGGCTTGTCAGCTCTCCTTGTCCGCTCTTAAGCCGCAGCTCTCCTGGGCACATTGGCTGCGCTTTACATCCAGACCTCAGCTCTGGTACTAAAGGCTGGACCATGTGGCAGGCTCTGGGCCGAGGTCCTTTTATGCTTTTTCTCTCTCTTTATAAAAAGAATTATTTTCTTCTTCTTTCTGAATTTTTCTCTTTTTTTCCTCCGAGAGGTTGTTTTTCATCCCATTTTATGAGGAAAGAAACTGAAGCTCCGTGTTGGTGAAGTGACCAGCCCAGGGTTGTGACCGGAATGAAATGGAAGTTAGGCCAGGACCAGATCCCCTGCCTTATTCCCTTGTCATGTTTACAACGTTCTCCAAATCCTTTCATTCATTGCTACCCTCCTGAAGGATGAGGGTCCCAGAGGGGCTCTTACCAATCTCCACTGGACTGTTGACTTCTTTTCAACCACCATGTTGGAAATATTTCTTTTATGGTTCTCAGCACTCAGAAGGAGAGGATCCCACGGTGGACAGCAGAGACAGCTGTTCCCTGCTATGACACAAATGCAACTCCCTGCCCCAGTGTGAAGGGCTGGATGTTGCATGTAGTCGTGAAGTCTGGCTAAAGTGCTTGAGGAATGACTATTTGGAGAGCAGCATGGTCGGAGTCCAGTGCACTTGCCCTAAACATCTAGCTGTGAGACTCTGGGCCAGTTTCTAAATCTCTCTGGGCTTCAGTTTTTTCATCTGTCAGACAAATATAATACTAGTTCCAACTCTACAGGACTGTTACGTGAATTAAATAAGTTTGTGTATACAATGCATAGAACTTGCTCTGGTGTGTTGCAAGGGTTGATCAGTGGTGGTGGTGGTGAATGGGGTGCCCTGTGTCTGGGTGCGGGGTGGACTCTGGTTAATTTGGCTTTTTTTCCTGCTCTGGGTGGGAGCTGTGCCCAGGGGATCCTGCCTGTCCCATAGTTCCCATCCTTTCAGCCCAGCAGGGCTGCCTCCGATGGGTACGAGGAGAGCAAGGGGAACAATTGCTGTGTCCTCAGTTCCCAGGAGCCAGCTGGAGAATATGTGTGAGACCCTGAACATTCTGAGATAATGTTAGCCAGCTCCCGGGCCCAGTGTGGTCATTTGTGCAATGAATCCTTAATGGTGCAGGATGGCCTCATGCCCTGGGGCAGTGTGGGGCGTGCACGGAGGGCTGCGATTTGAGCCAACATGAGAAGCCCAGGTAGCAAGGCCAAGGCCTGTGGGCTCACTCCTCCCAGCCTTGCACACGGTGGGGTGCCAGTGGCCCAGGGAGCAGTGCAGAAACTTATCTGGGGGGCCACTAGCCTTGTCTGACACTCTTTCCCTCCGGTGGTCAGAACCGAGCCCTGGGGAAACAGATTAGGCAGGACCTCAGGTGGCTTTTTCTCCAGCCCGGAGCCCCTCCTGCTGGGGCCTCCCCTACCTTCAGCTGGTCTTTCCCAGCACGGCCAGCACAGGGGAGCTGCTATTACAGAGTTGGCACAGTCCCCAACCTCCACTTCTTATTCTTGGGGGAACGATACGAGCCACCGGTGACACAGAGTGATGTGGGCTCGCCCAGGCTGGCAAGGCTGGTGCGCATGAGGAGTGGGTAGGGCTCTCTGGGAGAGAGGGGGCACTTGGATGGGATGGACAAATTGGGGTCACCAGGCAAGGATAGCTGGAAATAGTGTTCCAGGTGAAGCAGCCGTGTCTGCAAAGCCGGAGAATCAGGGTGGTGGGGAGAGAAGGAGGAGGAAGAAGAAAAAAGGGGAGGGGAGGAACAGCGGTGGGTGTGGGCGTGGTGGCGAAGGTGACCTGCAGGGGGCATCAGGGCAGGGGAAGAGGGGCCCTGTAGACACACTGTGGAGTTGAGACTCTCCTCTGAGGGATTGTGGTAGGTGAACAGGATGAGCTTATTCCTGCTTCAGAAATCTCAGGCCGGCTGTGTGTGGGAAGCAATGAGGGAGAAGAGGCCAGACTGGATGCCGAGGAACATCGCGGAGCTGCTTTCGTCATCCGGGCAGGAGGGAAGAGTGGCTGGGCCCAGAGTGATGGCTGTGTGGATGGAGGGGGACGGGCAGATTTGAGTCACTTAAACTTCGTCATTGAGCAAATGTGGTGGCAGCAGACAGGAAGACGGAAGACTCAAGAACAACACCTCTCTGCCACATTCCAGCCAAGGTTTGCAAAGCCTCCTCTTGCATACCTCCAGTGACGGCCAGCTCACTACTTGTTACTTAGCAAGGAAGAACTAACTTACTTCTGTTTAAATCTGTCCACATATGAATCTTTTTTTTTTTTTTTTTTTTAGAGACCAGAGTCTCATTTTGTTGCCTTTGGTAGAGTGCTGTTGTGTCACAGCTCACAGCAACCTCCAGCTCTTGAGGTTAGGTGATTCTCTTGCCTCAGCCTCCCAAGCAGCTGGGACTACAGGCGCTCACCACAATACCTGGCTATTTTTTTGTTGATTGGGGCCATGTTCGAACCCTCCACACTCGGTATATGGGGCCGGCGCCCTACTCACTGAGCCACAGGTGCCACCCTACATATGAATCTTAAGGCTGTAAAAACTAATACAAAACTTCTTCCATAGTAGCCTTCCGGAAGGTTGAAGGCAATGTAGTTGCACACCCTCTTCTTTTTTTTGCCTTTTTCATATTTTGTTGTTACTGTTACATCAATGTATGTCCTCAGATTTCTCCATCACACCTGGGCATTTTATTCTATTGTATTTTATTTTTTGGTAAATAAAAATACCACATAATAGTAAATTTGCAAAGAGGGCTTCAACTGTCACATTGGGTAGGATAGCCTCATCATCCTGGTCAGCAGATTCTCTTCTGCGAGATGATTCTAGGAGGACGTCAAAGAGAGTCTGCTCATTGATGTCAAAATGATCAGGAAGGAAGGTGTGGTGGAGGTGCCTTCCTGGGATGTGGTCCAGACCCTGGCCTAGGGGTGAGGGATTTGGGGGCATCATCTATGACCCCATTTGTTGGCTGGGGTGTTAGTGGTGTTCTTTGTTCTCCAAGGGGTATTCCAGAGGCACAGTGGGTCAGAGTGGGTGTCAAGAAAATATGCTGAGTTCAGGTAGGATGTGAGGTGCTGGAGGGGGCTGTGGGACCCCCAAGGAGCCACCTGGCAGGCACAGGCTCCATTCTGGGAACATTACCTCCCTGGAGTGCGTGTCCCTCACTGGCTGCATTCTAGACCCAGGACAAAGGATCTCCGTGGCACTCTGCTGCAGGGCTGCCCTGTGCACAGGGGTGGTGGGTACCCATCAGTATAGCTGAGCGGCTGATAATCCCATGCCACTCTGCAGGGCCAGGCTGGGTTCCCTGAGACTCACTTCCAGGGGGTATTAGCTCATCTAGAGGCTGTGGTGCTATCCCTCTGCAAACAGGTTGGCTGATCTGGGAGAATCTGTCTGAGAACAAGCCCACAGAAGTTCAGGGTTCAGGCAGCTCCACATAACAAGGGGGTTGAACAGTGCTGGGCACTGTGTGAGGCTGGGATACACCACGCACAGGCTCCCTAATCAGTATGTACTGACGCTCCTGTTAGGAAGATGGCTCTGACAGCTGTGTGACCTTAGACAGTCTCTTGAGCTCTCTGAGCCTCTGCCTTCCCTGTGTGCAGAAAGAATAATAACTCCTCCTGTTTCTACCCCTTCTGCTTTCTTTGCAAAGTCATTGCCAAGTGCAAATGAGATAACAAATATGAAAGTGAGCTCTCAACTGTGCAGGCAAGACCATGTGAGAGGTAAACAACACCTACATGTGAACACACACACAGGCAAAGTGGGGTGCTGGGGGGTGGGCTGGCCTCAGTCCCCAGGCTGCATGCCCAGGCCCCTCCCTTCCCAGAGGGCTGGCCAGGGTGTGGGCTGGGGCTGGGAGAGCAGGAAAGGAAGGCAGGAGAGAGAAAAACAGGAAAGATGGAGAGAGAACTGTACACTCAGACCCCGCACACGAGATGGGGGGAGAGAGAGAGGGAATATGAGTCAGAGAGAGGCAGAGACAAAGACAAAGTCCTGAGCAACATGCGCAGGGAGGGAGGGACACAGAGAGAGATAGAGGTAAAGATAGATCACGGGGAGAAAGAGATTTGGAAAGAGAGACAGAGGCAAGGACAGAGACACTGAGACAGGCAGTTAGAGAAGGGAGAGAGGGTGGTGAGGAGAGGGAAGCAGAGAGCGAGGAAGCCCCAGAGAGAGCCGGGGGAAGAAGAGGGACAGGGAGAATGGGCAGGTCAGGAGGCCGTGAGAGGTGGGCAGAGGCCACTGGCAGGGTGTGGGTGAGCGAGGGAGGGCTGGGCAGGGCAAATGGGGGATATGTGACATGGGGGTGTAGGAAAGGGGCCTGTACTGAGAGTCATCTAAAGTGGAGCAGGGCTGGCTGCCCCCTCTGGCCTTGGACCCCTCCTGTGGGCACTCCCAGAGCAAGGAGCATGGTGTCCCAAGGCCACCTCCCAGGAGGAAGTCCTGCGTGTCACACAGCCAGCTGCGGCTAGTGGGGCCATGCCCCAGTCCTGCCCTCCAAAGGGGCCCAGTGAGGAACACAGATCTTTGTGGTGAGAGGTGGCCTGGGAGCTGTCAGTCTGGGCTTGGCCGACCCCTGCCTCGCACCTGCCAGGGCCTTACAAAGCGCTCCTCCTAGCCTCAGTTTCCCCTCTGTAAAGTCAGTGCTGTCAGGGCCTGTGAGGCTGACCCTGAGCTCAGAGGCACAGTCTGGTTTCATGTGCTGCCTCCTCGGACAAGGGCAGTCACAGCCTACCCTGCTTTGCCATGGTTACTTTAAGGTTGAATTGACCTGCCTTTCCAGTTCCTGTCTTCTGTGCTGGTGGCCTTTCTCAATCGTCTCTGAACCCCTTGACACGATGTCTCTTCTCCATATTCGGCCCAGGAAAGGCTGGGCACCTTTGTAACCCCCTAGGGATAGTAAAGAGCTAGACTTCAAGCCCTGGGACAACTGTTACATGGGCCCCGGAGTTCTGGAGAGAGGAGTTGTTCAGGGGAGGCTCCTGCTGACTGAAGCGTCCAATCAAGTTATAATGGCCGGCACTCAGTGCAAAGGTCTGGAGAGTGGCACGGGATGGGGTGGGTGAGAGTCACAGGGCCCTTCTTCTGCTATGCTGGAGCCCCCTCCCCGCCCAGGGGCGTGATCAGATCCCTGCAGGCAGGGCTGGAGAGATGTGTCACTCATCCCTGCCCAGGCCCTGGGGCTCCCCAGATGGGCAGTCTCCAGCTGGAGGGAGCTAGGCCCCTTGGGAGTAGGAGTTGAACTACCCTTTTGGCTTCTGGCTTTTAGGGACGAAAGATCCCTAAGAAGCCTGTGCTTCTTCAGCAGGGAGTCCAGAGGGCATATCTCCTGCCCAAAGTCATGATGCAAGGCAATGTTTCTAGAGCCAGGGCAGAAATGGTGGTCTTCTAGAAGGAGAAGGTAGGGGGCAATGGCCTGCTCCAGGGGTCTGTTTCAGCAAAAAGGGGTGGCTTTCCTGAGGAGGGAATGTGTGCAATGAGGTGCAAGGGAGGTCTGAGTAGGAAGTAGCGACACTGATCTTTAGCCCAAATCTAACTTACAAAGCGGGCTCTTGGAATGAGCCCAAGTCAGACACTGCCGAGCTCCTCTCAGGGCCTGGCATGGAGCAGGTTCATGATAAGCGTTTGTGAGGGAGGATTTCCCCACCATTCTGGGAATCTGGACGTAACATTGAAAGTGGGGAGTTTGGGCATTGGAGCCAAAACCATGGCTTAGGCATCTGGGCACTACTGCTGCGCGGTGGTCTCCTGCAGGCCTCCCCAGCCCGGCTTGGGCAGGTCAGGTAAGGGAGGTTGTGTAAGAGCAGGAAAAAGGGGAGACGAGAGGTCTGCATTTCTCCACAGAGTGGGCTCTATGGCTTCTCCCACATCCTCTAGAGCAGTGGTTCTCAACCTTCCTAATGCTGCAACCCTTTAATACAGTTCCTCATCTTGTGGTGACCCCCAACCATAAAATTATTTTCGTTGCTACTTCATAACTGTAATTTTGCACTGTTTGAATCATAATGTAAATATCTGATATGCAGGATGGTCTTAGGAGACCCCTGGGAAAGGATTGTTTGACCCCCAAAGGGGTCGTGACCCACAGGTTGGAACCGCTGCTAGAGACTGTCAGTAGGACGGTGGCTGCTTTGGACATGGGCTGAGCTCTGGACAAAGGGTACTCAAACTGTTCTTGCTACAGTAAGGAACTAATTCCTTCTTCCTTCCCCCTGCCTCTGTTCTGCCAGCTTTATTAACCATTTCCTATTTAATAAACTCTCTTTAGGCTCCTTCCCTGTGCCAGACCAGCCCTGGGGTAGAACAGTGTCAAGACTGGTATCAGTGAAAACAATTATAGTTCATAGGCCACTGGGGCTTACTGTTTAATTGGAGGGGGGGGGGCTACTGCAATTAAAGGCTTGCCAGGAGCTGCTGGCATGACTGGGTACTTCGGTGAGGATCAGGGCAAAGGCTCAGGAGCTCTGGTGGGAAGACTGACCCTTTCCTAGAGGCAGGACATGGATCTGGGCCTTGAGGGATTGGTAGGATTCAAGAGTCAGAGAAGGGGTGGGGAGCTTCAGGGTGAGAGAAGAGCATTACTGAGTCAGGTAAAAAGACAGTGTATGTTCATGAAAGTGTTGGTGGGACTGAGCCCTGGGTTGTTGGAAGCAGGGTGGGGCTTGGTGGGAGATGGGACTAGAAAACTAGGTTGGAGTCTGGTTATGAATAGCCAGATAAGGTATTGGAACTTTGTGCTGAGGGCAGTGGAAAGTTATGAACCACAGTGATCATAATCATATCTATGGTTCAGGAACAACACCTACAGCAGATAGAGGGGTGGTCAGCAAGGCTGTGTGTATACATACAGAGGATGGGAGACCTGGGAAGGGGCGAGGATAGTGATGATGAAGGTAGAGATCATGCTGGCTATGAGTGGTGAGATGATGGTGGTGGTGGTGATTGTAATGGTGGTGCTGACAGTGATGGTGGGGATTGTGGTTATAATAATAGTGGGATGGTAGTGAGGACATGACGATGTGATAACAGGGAGGGTGATGGTAGTGATAATGATGTTTACAATGGTGGGCTGGTGCTGGAGATGATATGATGATGATGGTGATGGTGGTGATGATGGTGATGGTAGTGAACTTGGACCAGGACAACAGAGGTGAGATAAAGAGAAAGGGGTAATTTAGAAGCGTTTGATGACAGGACAGATTTGAATGGGGGCAGTTGTGATGGAAAGAGGTGACCAGAGTTTCTGGTTTGGACATGACAGTGGCTGGGGTCACTTGTCCTGAGATGGGAACCCAAGAATAGGAGTTGGTTTATAGGAGGAGGGGTGTTTTTCCCCTTGGGCATGACATGTGTGAGACGCTTGCAGCCTTCTAGGGAAGTGTTCAGTGGACGATGAGCACGCAGGTATGGAGCTCAGCAAGACCAAGAAGTGAAAGTCATTGGCAAAGCAATGAATGTGTGCCCTGGAGCATGAGGTCTTAGGAGAGAGGACAGAGAGACAGAGCAGGAGTCAGGGACCTCGTTTCCTGCTGGCATTTGAAAAGAAACAGAACTAGGGATTTCAAAGAAAGCCAAGGGCCTGAGGACACACCCAGGTGCTGGGAGTGGATATGGGCTGAGCCTTCTGCGCTCTACCTCTGCCCTGAGGACAGTCAGCACTGGTGTTTGCTACAAGCCAGCTTCTAAATAAGAGGACATTTGAAAGTAGAGTTCTATGCTAACAAATCCCTTTCTAATACACATAGAGGAACTGTGATCCAGGAGGAGAAGGGCAAAGGCGCAGGACCCACTGTGGGCTAAATGACCCACTGTGGTGCAGAGTCAGGCCTCTGATACCAGCCCAGTGCTCTGCTACTTCCCCTCTCTTGGGGACATGGACTGGGGCCTGAGGAGACATTACCAGGGGGGCTCCTTTCTCAGTCGGCAAACCCTACATAGCCCCCAAGGCTGTCCAGAGAGGGCTCTTGGGTGAGGGAGCGCTAAGGGATGAGTATGGCGTGAGGTGTTGGGAGACTCCCAGGCACCCAACGTTGCCCACACCTGGGTGGTGGCCCAGCCCCGATGTGGCCCCCAGTCAGCAGATGCCTGTGCCGTGGGGCCCAGGCCGAGCTGGGAGCAGCAGCCTGACCTGTTCTGCCCTCTCCTGCTCTAGGCTTTGCACGGGGCCAGACTGTCCTCAGGACTCGGGTTACCTCTCTCCAGGGGGTGCTTCTGGGTTCCCATTTGCAGTTGAAGCCAGGATGTTTTGCAATGAGCTTAGAAAAAGCACTCATTCCGGGAAGAACCCGGGAGTGGAGGCTCCCTGCCAGCAGGGGTCTGGGGGAGTGGGCTGCCTTCTGGGCTGGGGTGGGGGGAGCAGGGGTGGGGAGGGGCTGATGCTGGCCGCCTGTCAGGCCAATTCCTCAGCCCCTCTGGGACTTTGGCCTCTAAGCTGTTTATCTGTCTGTCTGCCTGTCCATCTGGATTAGGGAAGCTGACTGGCTCACACCAGTTCTCCAAACTGGCTGCCTGCTACCAGGCAGCTTGAGCTTTGTTCTGTTTCATTTTATTTTTGAATATTTTTGAATATGACTCAAAAGCGATTACTAAATGAAAAGGTACACTCACTTCCAGCCCGTGCCCCCTGCCCAGGAAGTAGACTTTCCCCTCAGACTTTGTGTTTATTCATCCAATGCTTCTGTTGGCAAATGTAAGTCACATCTGCATTTGGGTCTCTCTCGCTCCTTACCAGAAGAAACATTTTCTATGTGTTGCTTTGCACCTTGTTTTTTTTCTATTGAACAATATTACTTGAAGATCACAGCAATCTGCCTGGTCCTCTGCTGGGAAGGGTTCTGCCACAGTTGTTTCAGGCATTCGTGTTTTTAAACCCAGCCACCTACAAATACCATGCTGAGTCCTCAGCTGGGGTTTGCATTATATTTGTTTTGGAGGGACCCCAATCAAAGATGGAAGATTCTTGCCTCGTTTTGTACAGCCCTGTTGTATACCAGTTCCTTCCAACGATCTAATGTGCTCCTTCTTTGCTTCCAACGGGCCAGCATCACAATTCCCATTTTGCAGGAGAGGAAACTGAGGAACTGAGAGATCAAGCAAACCCCCAGGAATAACTAGAAAGTGATGAAGTCAGGGATGTGAACTTAGGTCCGTTTGGGTTTAAAAATTTTTGTATGTCACTTTGCCACTGGAGAATATAGAGCTACTTAGTCCTGTGTTTCCAGGACCCAAATGGCGCTCCCAAGCCCAGAGAGGTGCAGGAACTTAGTCAAGGTCACACAGCGGTGACGGCGTTGAGCGGCTCTCTGAGGTGAAGCATCACTTCTCCATCAGCCTGATACCTGAGCGCTCCTGCAGGAGAGTGGGGGGGGGGCGGGGGCTCCCCAAAGGGGGTTCTCCCTTCCCTGAACTCCTGGGCTGATGGCGTCTGGCCCACAGAGGCTCTTCTGCCCATACGCCAGGCATTCTCATAGAGGAGCACCACTGAATAATTTCACGGATTCCTTTACAGATGGGCACCGCGAGGCTGGAGAGGGAAAGATAGCAGTCACGCCATGCATGTGCAGCAGCCGGGAGGCCTCCTCTACCAGTTTGGGCACCCTGTCCCAGCTTGCCGCTTACCTGGGCACCGTCCGTTCCAGCAGCCTCCTTATCTGGCAGTGCCTGGACTTTCCCACACCCCTACTTCGTGCTCCCCCCTCCTCAGCCTCCTCCTATCTTTCTCCAAGATGACCATTCCGGGCTCCTCTCAGCCCTTGGCCATGGGCCAGACCCTTATTTTAGTAGTACTAATTGGCTAGGGCTGAACTCCACCTGCAAGGGGTGAGGGAGGTGGTTTGTGCACAGAATCCCAGCAAAGTTAGCAGCTACAGTAGCACCCTAATCTCTGTGTGTGTGTGTGTGTCTGTGTCTGTGTCTGTGTGTATGATAGCTGAGGCTCAGACACCCAGAACTACAGCCTTCACTCCATGATCTCTCAGGGCCAACTCTTTGGGGTTTTTCCAGGGATAAAATTCTAAAGCTCCGGGCAGCGCCTGTGGCTCAAAGGAGTAGGGTACTGGCTCCATATGCTGGAGGTGGTGGGTTCAAACCCAGCCCCGGCCAAAAACTGCAAATAAATAAATAAATAAACATTCTAAAGTTCCCCATGCCCTGGGTTAGCTTTAGATTCTCTTAGAACATAGCGGCAGAAAAATGTCCCGAGGTGGGCCAGCCACCTGTGCCGATGGTCCAAGTGAGGACACAGGCCCCAGGGGACCATAGGACCCACAACAAATCCATGCAGGCCCACCTTTGGTGAGTGTGAGGTCTTAGACAAATCACTTCTGCCCTCTGCTCCCTGTTTTCTCTCCCACAGCATGGGGCTAAGCATCCCTGTTGTTTTACTCTCAGGGGCGTTATGGGGATGAAATGAGCTCTTTGCTGGAAATCGTATGGAGCTGTCCCCATTTCTGTTATTTCCAAGTTTTGCAGGTAAAATAAATCTCACTATATATTGCCATGTGTGTGCATATACATATACATATATATATATACACACACGTGTGTACACATATATGTATATGTAGACTCATGCACATATGCAAACTTGAATTTAATTTTGTGTCAGAGTGTGTGGGAACTAGCGCCATATATTTGAGTGTGTGGGTGCTTGTGTGTGTTAATACGATTTCATTATCACTGTGTCCTCTCAATGCCTTGCACAGGGCGGAGCAGGGCCTGATCAGTCTGCCTTTTATTTTTAGAGACAGAGTCTCACTTGGTTGCTTTTTTTTTTTTTTTTAGAGACAGTCTCATTTCGTTGCCCTCCAGCTCTTGGGCTTGGGTGATTCTCTTGCCTCAGCCTCCCAACCTCCCAAGTAGCTGGGAGTACAGGTGCTTGCCACAATGCCCAGCTATTTTTTTGTTGCAGTTTGGTTGGGACTGGGTTCAAACCCGCCACCCTCGGTATATGGGGCCAGTGCCTACTCACTGAGCCACAGGCGCTGCCCTTCTGCCAGTGTTTGAATCCAGTTCCACCTCTCACTTAGCTGGTTCAGCTTGCACAAGCTGTACCACCTTGGAGGGCAAGCTCATTGTCTTCATCTGTAAAATGGGCCCAGTGGATGTGCCCACCTCTAGGCTCTCCTGAAGATTTGATGGACTAAGCACATAGAGCTCCCGGCACAATCTTCAGCACTTCTTAGCCCATAGGTCATTCTGTTTACTCTGGCAAGAACTGAAGAGAAATGGTTGAATGCTGTCACTTCTAATGAGAATTATTAGGAGAAAGAGAGTGGTGTCACCCACCTCACACCTCCTGATCCTTTTCCATTCCTGAGTGCCTGGATATGATGGTCTTAGTGAGGAAGGTGATGGGACAGGGAAGTCATTTTGATGGACTCTTAAAAAAAGCCGTTAGTATTTTTTACTGGATGTATCTTTATTGTCAAGGAAACTGCCCCATTGACTGCGACCAGAGAATGGCGTTTGTCTGATGAAATTCGTCACTGTCTGTAGCAGCTGTTTCTAAAGGGGTGCCCGGCTGGTGGCTGGGAGCCTGAGATGGTCCATGTGTACCAAGTGGGGGTTCCCTTGTCAAGTGAGTGTGGGAGACACCTCAGACTGTACCTCCCCTCATGGAAATCAGAATGCCTATTAGTATTAGGAAGATGCTGCAAAATCTGCAATAAACAAATAATTTTAATTTGATTTAAACTGGCGCTTCCCAAATGCACTCTTCTTTTGCATAATCCCTGCTATGAGGCTCTGTGGAATGCTGCTATGGACAAGTGTGAATCTACAGAATCAAGAGTATGGAAATCAACAAAACCATTTGTCTCCAGGTCACCCTTGGAGACAGGAAAATGATATGTCATAAAGCAGTTCATCTCAAATGTAGCTGCACGTGTGTATCACCCAGGGAGCTTGGGAAAAGGCAGATTCTGTGTTCACAGGTCTGGGTTGGGTCTGAGGTTTGGTGTTTGCGACAAGCTCCCAGGCCGTGCCTGTGCTGCTGCTCTGGGGACCTCACTTTGCTGGGGGAGATTATAAAGAACCGACTGCTGCCATGAGATTTCACCTGTGTCTCTCCTTTGAACAGCATTTGGAGACTGGTGATCACCCACAGTGGTTCCTGAGTTGGGCCATTGGACCCAGCAGGGCGGTGATGCTGTTGCTCCCTCCTGGACAGGCAGTCCTGTTAGGGGAAAGAGTGGCCGGGCTGGGTCAACAGGCTGACACTAATGAAATGACCATTGGTTTGGGGATGGCAAAGTCCTCTGGAGCCTTGCAACGTTGGGGGAGGCTGTCTGAAAAGATGACAATTGGTTGCACTTCTGCCACCGCTCTTGGCTCCTCAAATAAGGTTTGGGTTGTTAGTGTTTTAATTTATTTATTTATTAATTTTTAAAGAGACATTTCCCCTTTCTTTCCTTGGGTCTGGAGTCATTAAACAGGGATTAGCTGGATAAATAGAGGAAGTGATTTTTAAACTGTTTGCAAACTTAATGTGAAGAGCCCAGCCTTGCAAATTATCACGTCTAATCAGAGGCCCTGCTTCACTGCTCCAGTAATTGTACTGGTATTAGTCAAATTCTTGTTGTCTCCTCATTAGCTGTGAAAAGGAGACTCAAGATGTACTTCATTAGAGTGTCCTGGAAATATATTGCTGATGCAGAGATGGAGGCAGAGGGAGCCACGGAGGGGGAGAGGTGTGTGGGGATGGGGCCAGAGCAGGCAGTGTCCACTTTTGGTTCTTGGGATGCCTCCCTTCTCTCAGTTCCCCTTTCTCAGCCCTCCTCTGCTCACCTGAGGACAATCAGACAGCCCCAGGCAAGATCCAGAGATACACTCTCTCAGCTAATCTCCTGGGTGGCCTCCCTAGGCCAGTCCCTTCCATTCTCTGGGCTCAGTTCCCATTTGTGGAACAAGGAAAGGGGGCTGGGATCCGAGGGCACTTCCTGTCAGATGACCTTGGGCCCGTGGTTCTGACTTTGGAGGCTCTGGAGAGAGCATGGCAGCTGCCGTTCTCTCTGCTTCTTGGGCTCGGGGCTCTCGGGGAGGCTGTGCTAAGTGTCTGCCCGACGCCAGCCTGTAGCTGCCATTTTCCTTGCTTTGGCTAATACGGTCATTATCCATATTTTCTCCTGTTCCTTCCCTCCCTCCTTATCTTCCTTCCTACTTATGGAGTGTCTAGTCCTACAGTTCTTTAAATTTAAATTAATTGAAATAAAAGAAAATTAAAAAGCCTGTTCCTGTCTCACTAGCTGCATTTCCAGTGGTCAGCAGCCCCTTGTGGCTAGTGGCTCCCGAGTAGATGGTGCAGAGGGAGGAAGACGGGGCTGAGGGAGAGAGCATGGCTTCAAGATGCTCACAGTCAGGTGGGAGAGACATTGCACCCCACTATGGATATTTGTAGATGAGGCCAAGAACTAGATTACATACAAGTCAGTACACACCTGGAGCTACCTGGAGGCTGAGAGTCAGCCTGCAGAGCCCACCTGGTGAGACGGAGCCAGTCAGCAAGGCTTCCCAGAGAGCAGGGAATTTTCCCAATATAGGCCTGTCTGCATCTGTGCTTGTCTTAAGATGAGACGTGCCCATCAGGGCTCATGCACCACGGAGTCCTCCCTCCTGCACTTAGGGGAACACGACTGCCTGGGGGTTCGCTGTGTGCACTAAGGGACAGGCAGCGTGCCCGCCCACCGCTCTCAGAGGCCGTGGAGACCTTTAAAGGCACAGACCTGCCTCCATCACCCCTGCTGAACGGCTGCAGTGTCTTCCCATCATTTTTTGGCGACCCCACAGCCCACACAGTGGGGCCCTGCCCACCTCTGGAGCGCTTGCTGTCAGAACTCCAAGGTCTGCACACCCTGACTTTGTCTGTTCTTTGAAAGCTTTGGTGTTTGTCACCCACCACTGGCATTCACACATACTGGTCGCCTGCCTGGGTCACCCTTTCTTCCTCCTGCATCCTCCCCTTAGAGAAGCCCTCCCCACCCTCAGGTGCCAGCACAAAGAGCAGCCCTCCTGGCCTCCTGCACCAGGCCAGGCCACCTGGCTAGCCGCTCTGGTAGCACAGGTGGCAATTTGTGACAACATTTCTGTTTAGCGTTGGCCTCCCCTCCGCAGGTTGTGAGCTCCCCAAACCCCAGAGGGTCTTGGTTGAGAGTCTATGAGGTAGAGTCCAGAGGGCCATTCGCTGGCCACGTGAGCCGTATTCCATGGGGAGCGGGCCCTGGGGCCTGCTCTGTGCTTGGAGCAGGGGACAGACCAGCTGGGGGCAGGGACTAGATGCCAGACTCCAGAGGGACAAGAGGAAGGTCCACAGCTATGTTGTCCCCAAGGAGATGAGGGGTTGCAGAGGATGAGGATGAAGAGTGGATTTGGGCAGAGAGATTTTGAAGCAGGTGTCTGCCACTTTCTGGCAGCTGACTTAGCCTGGCCTGGGTTTATAAGAATAAAACCTGCTTCAAAAAGACCTGCTGAGGATTAAATGAGATGGTGGCATGTCAGTTGCACAGTACACATCCCAAACCTTTCTCAGTGTCTGACTTACGCATAAAGACAAATGGCCACAAATGAACAATGTCTCATGTGAACTGTCCCAAACCCCAGACCGTTGTGCACATTTTCTTGCAGGATGCAGTGTTCCCAGACTCAGTGTCCCGCCAGCCTTAGTTGGTTATGTGGGATGCAGTGTCCGGATGAGGCCAGGCAATGGTCTGGGGCCACTTGCCACGGCACCTCTCTTGCCTCATAGTTCCTTTCTGGGGACTGACGCTGAGGCACTGCTGGGACAGTGAAATGTGTGGGATCTTAGAAGTTAGACACATCAGAATCTGAATTTATGCACTATCACTGTCAATGTCCACTTAGTTATTAATACACGGATCACTCCACACTCTGAGCCTTGGTTATGGCAACTGTGAAATGGGGATAATAATATCTACCTTGAAAACTTGCGTTGGGATTAACAACGTGGCGTGCACAGTGCCTGCCCTGGGGTTGTGGGTAGTACATCAATTCCTCCTCCTCCCTCCCTCTGTCCTCTTTCTGGGTCCTCCCCTTTCTCTGGAAGGGCGCTCTGGGCTGCCTACCTCCTTGGCAGCAGTCCTTTGTTTCTCCAGGCCTGATACAGACCTGCCGTCCTCTGAGCCTCGGAGTCCAATTTCTCTACCTCTATGAGGACAAAGGCTGAGTCAGCTCTCAGGGGATTTGCTCTTGAGATTCCGAGGAGTCTGGGTGCCTTTGAGCCAGCACTCAGGCTGCTAATGGACTCGGAATGGATTCCGGGCTGATGACACAGCCCTGAAATGTGGAGTTCACTGGAGAAGCCACTGTGTCTTTTCTCTCTCTCTTTTTAAGTGACTTCTACACAATAGGTTTCCTTTAAATCAGGAACTGGTTGCCTGCATTTCTGGCTTCTGGTAACTTCCTCCCTGGCCCTGTAAAGGCCACAGGAGGATCAATTAGATGCCTCTGGCACTAAGGGAGGGAAAGAGGCCAAAGAGTTGGCCTTGTGCCCTCTCCCTGCTATCCTGGCTGGTGTGGAGGGTGTGAAGCCTCAGAGGAAAGCCCATTTCACGAGGCTCTCCGATGCTCTGGTGTGTGGGGGCCTGGTCTCGCCAATGCAAACTTGCACCTGCAGAGAAGTTGGAGATGGAAATGAGGTCACAAGCTTTAGGGGGGGTGACTTTGGAGAAAGAGAGGTTAACTGACCTGCTAAGGCTCAAGTAGCTGGTTGGGTGACCTGCTAGATTCTTCTTCCCCAGGTCTTTTCCACACTTGACCTTTAATTAATCAGTCCACCCACCATTGCCTACCTACCTCTGTGAGACACTGTAGCTCACAGACCATGCATCTGATTGTATCAGTTACTGCTCCCAGCAGAATCATTGTTTTTATGTGGCAATTTCCTTTCCCACCAGACTGTAAGCATAAGGCAATGGGGGACGATCCAGACTTCTGTGGCCTTAACTGGGCTGCTCCCTCTTGAGAGCCTGCTTATTCTTCTGAAAACTGAAGCTGGGAATGTCCCCTTCTTTGGGAGGTTGCTGAAAGAGAGGAAGTGCCATGTCAGTATTCAACAAACTCCTTTCTGGAAATTACCCTCCTTTAAGAAAAAAGTTACTTACTGCCTGTAAGTTCTATAGGGACCGGGGCCCTACCTTCTCAAAGTATGGTACCTGGGCCAGCGGGATTAGCATCATCCGGGAACTTGTGAAAATGGAAATCTCAAGTCCATTCCCATATCTATTGGATCAGAAAGTGTATAAAAGCCCTCCAGCTGATCCTATGCTCCCTAATTTGAGAGCCTCTGGGCTGGACATTCCTTTTCTATGGGCCAGAGGAGGGAGATGACCTATGGACTGGGATGCGTGATCAGGGAAGGCTTCCTGGGATTGATGACTTTAGAAATGGACATTTGGAGGGCAAGTCGAAGCTGGGTGTCGAAGAGAAACAGCACACAAGAGGGGAAAGTTTAAGGCAGATTTTCCAGAGCCTGTTCTGCTCCTGCCAATACCCACAAAACTAGCAGAATGATTGCCAAGGCCAGGGTTGGGATTCAGATTTCACCTTCATGGGTTATCGCAGATGTTATATCTGTATTGGGTCATAGAGGTGAAACAGGGTCAGATGCTCATCATCAATCGATCCGTCCATCTGTCCACCCACCCATCCAATGTCCACAGACGTCTTCCCATCTATCTACCTGATCATCCATCTATCTAGCTATCCAGCCATCCATGCGTTCATCTATCTGTCCATCTATCTGTTCATTCATCCATTCGTCCAATCCACCTATCCATCTGTCCATCTGTTCTTTCTTTCAATCAAAATTTATTGAGCTTTTAGGCTCGGCGCCTGTGGCTCAGCGGGCTAAGGTGCTAGCCACGTACACCTGAGCTGGCGGGTTCAAATCCAGCCTGGGCCGCAAACAACGATGACGGCTGCAACCAAAAAATGGCCAGGCGTTGTGGCGGGCGCCTGTAGTCCCAGCTACTTGGGAGGCAGAGGCAGGAGACTCGCTTGAGCCCAGGAATTGGAGGTTGCTGTGAGCTGTGATGCCACTGCACTCTATCCAGGGTGACAGCTTGAGGCTCTGTCTCAAAAGAAAAGAAAAAAAAAGAATTTTCCACAGTCTAGATTTTGCTGATTGCATCCCCGTGGGGTCATTTAACATGTTCCTCTGAACACTATATTTGCAGTAAATTGCAACTTAATGCTAGAGGCTAATCAGATTCAGGTTTGATGATTTTTAATTTTAGAAATGTTACTGCCTGGAAGGTGTTGTGTATTTCCATCAGAAGACAGAGAGGCTGTCTGTCCCTTTTCCTATGATGCTGTTGGCCATGACAGCCTGTGTATGGTCTGTTATTTCAATACAGGTTGTAAAATGCAAACAGGCAAATACTATAATTTCTTCTTGATGTAAAGCTTTTCTTTATCAACTTTTTGATTACCTGGAGGTTCCATTCATCTAGGAAAAACAGGGCAGATTCTCAATTCTTTCCAATTATTTACCAATCTTCAGCACAATGAAATTGGTTCTTTTGCCTAAAGTAACTGAGAAGTTTGTGGTGGAAGGGGGGCATCTTTTTGTTTTGTTTCTGGTAGTGTTATTATGTACCTAAGGATTTTTAGAGACACATCTGATATGTTTCAATCCACTACCCTTATTATTCCTACCGATGCCAAATTGACCCATCATCAGCCACTTCAACTTGACTTGTGAGTCCTCTCTGCATAATCCCCATAGTCTCTGGTATGAAAATATGCTCCAGGCTATATATATTTCCCCACACCGTGCCAGGGATCAGCCAAGTCTTCAAGGACCTCTTGCTCCTTGCAACAGGAAATGATAGTTAGACACCACACTCTGGTCACATGGGTGCTCATTTTTCATGGATGGTTTTGTTAATGGATAGCAAGGAAATGCTTTTCTTAAAAAAGATAAAATAGCATGGTGCCGAGGTGTCATCCATCCACTCCACTAGTTATGCAGGCAGTACGTGTCTTAGCGTACCAACCACACGGGGCTCTTTCTCAGCACGGCTGCTTTTAAAAAAAATAAATAAGATAAGATAAAAAGATAAAATAGAGACTAATAATTTCAATTCAAAATTCATGTCTACAAGCCTTTTTTTTTTTTTTTGTAGAGACAGAGTCTCACTTTATCGCCCTTGGTAGAGTGCCGTGGTGTCACACAGCTCACAGCAACCTCCAACTCCTGGGCTCAGGCGATTCTCTTGCCTCAGCCTCCCGAGTAGCTGGGACTACAGGCGCCCATCACAACACCTGGCTGTTTTTCTGTTTTGCAGTTCGGCGGAGGCTGGGTTTTGAACCCACCACTTTTGGTATATGGTGCCGGCGCCCTACTCGATAAGCCACAGGCGCCGGCCTACAAGCCTTTTAATAATCTTATTTGTCTTTTGTTAATATCTTTCTCCAGACTGCAAATCCAGTTTCTACAACACCAATGTATTTATTCACCTACTTTATCCATGCACACATAACAATTTTGGAATAGTAGTACCAACACTTTGGTTACTGCCAATAGTTCCCAATTTCTTGCAGTTCTTTTTGTTCTTGGGGTACACCCCCTGGGGATATACGCCACATGACTGCAAAGGTGTTTGAAATCATTTCTCTCTGTAATCTTACTACAGCTTAATCCACCCTTAGGTCCATTTGCTTCATTTCGTTTTCGATTTTTAGGGATTGATTTTTTTTAGTTTAATTTTGTTCTATAATTATGTAGAACATTTATGCAGATCCAAAATCAAATCCAAAAAGCAAATTTGGGAGAAAAAATCAGCTTCGATCCTGGTTCAGTCCTTCTAACAAAGAGAAGTCAGTCACGGAGACATCTCAGAGAAACCCTAAACTCCTAGCAGCTATGCGGACCTTTGGGAAACAGAGGTCGTCATGGAAGATCTCAGGGTCCACAAATCTGGATTCAGCTCCTGGTGGGTCCACTTGCACACTACTCAGCCTTCCTGAACCTGGGTTTCCCTTTTTGTAACAGCAGGGAACCGTGATTGCCATCTAATCCTCACTGTGATGATTAAATGAGCCTGGTCAGTGATGGGCTTAACCTAGTGCCAGGCTCTGCAAAGGGGTTTGAAATCATTTCAGAAGGTAAGAGCCCAACAGATGGTAGCCCCGGTGTATGCCTCCTGAGCACCAAGGTTTCATCCCCCAGCTGCCCAGAGCCCAGCCCCTATAAAGAAATAAGTGTTGTAAAGGGCTATTCTCCTCTTTCTCTCAACCTTGAAGGGAAGTCCTCTTCTCCCTACGTCTCCTTCTCTTCACTTACAGCTGGAGACGAACAAATGGCTGACATCCCACTGGAAATATTTTGAAACAGCCACAGGAAGCCATGGCTCTGCCGCCGTGTCGAGCTCTAGGCGTGAACCTGTAGGGTAATGAAATCAACATTGTGACTCCACAAAGCCACACTTCTGTGACCCTTTGCACTTCCTCTGGGTCATTTTTGTGAGCAAGGCTCAGTGATACTGTTTTAAGGCATCTGTAAAGACACATTTTTCCTTTTTTTTTTTTAATTATAGTGATTATAATTGGCCTGAACCCAACAAAAAAAAAAATATTTACCCAGATCTTACACTTGCTAGGGAACACACCACACAATTAATTCTAACAGCATAATTAATTCAAATTTACATTAATTAAATTAAATTAAAACATTAAACTTGTTTCTTAATCTACTCCAAAGAAGTTCGGCAATTTAATTGCTATGAAACAACCGAAATAAGGAAGATATTTAACATCCTTATTAAATGCCACTTAGTATTTTTGTTTGGTATTTTTAGGGTCTAATTAGTGTCTAATTAACTTGCTATAGGCTATCTTTCCACAATACCAATTAAATTTCAAAACATCCTGAATAAACACCCGGCCATGAAAAGGAAAAGATTAAGCATTGTTATAGGCATGAGTTAATCAGGAGACATTGGCCTGGTATTGTTTTATATCTATAAATACCCATGCTTATTAAAACTCATCAAGTGTTGCTTTTCACCATTAATTGCAATTTAATCAACTTCAAATAAATGAGGAAATTTCTGAAACCAGCTGTCATTGTTGTAGACAGATGAAGGGCTCAGAAAACAGGAGTGCGAGGTGAGAGAGCAGGTGGTGGAGAAGGAGGAGGCGAGACGGAGGGGGGTTTAGGCAACCGGTGGGTGGAGGGTACAGAGGGGAGATTGGAGAGAAAGTGGTGGTTTCCAGATGGAGTTTCTGGCCGATACCCTGCCTCTGGGTGATGCTTAAGATTGCAATCCCAACTTGAAAGCAGTGTAAGATAACAGTTGCCCACAAATGATAAGTCCAGCTCTGCAGGAAGTGACCCTAAGAGGTATCCAAGGTGCCCCGGACTGTAAGGAGCAACATGGAAGAGCTCAGGGCTTGGAATCCAAGCATCAGCTTCCCCCAGCTGTGTGAGCCTCTCTGAGCCTCAGTTTCCTCTTCTGTAAAATGGGTGTGCCACCTGCGTAGTCCTCCAGAGCTCCACACTGAGTTAAGGATTCTGCTGAAATCGCCTTGCAGTTCTTAATGGCTTTCGAACAAGGGGGCCCTCCATTTTCATTGTATACTGGGCCTGCAAAGTTATGTAGCCCAGTCCTGGTGAAATGCCTCCCCCAGGGGGCCACCCAGAGAATCGAGTGAGAGCCAACTCAGGGAAGCACCCAGCACAGTGCTTTGCACAGAGGCAGCAGCCCACAAAGCGGGGCAGTGCACTGAAGCGAACTTCAGCAGCCCGTGGGTCACCTGCACTTCTTGTCCGTCCCTGGGGAGGGAGCACCACAGGGACTTGAGCTCCTGAACACTGGCCATTGGCTGGTCCAGCCTATGGCTGAGGGCTGGGCCTCATTGGGAGCCCTCTTACTGCCCTGTCTGAATTGCTGGCCTCTCCCCAGCTAATTGCCTGGGAACCAGAGCAGGAAGAGGAGGTTACCATGGTGACCGCCCGGCCTAACTTTCAAGACAGCATCCACGTGGGCTTCATGTCTGGCCTGAAGAAGTTCACGGAGTATTTCACCTCGGTGCTGTGCTTCACCACCCCCGGAGACGGACCTCGCAGCACCCCGCAGCTGGTGCGCACCCATGAGGATGGTAGGCACCCCCCACCCACGCACCCACCCAGGCCAGGCGGGGCGCTCGGGGCAGAAGGCGGTCCTGGTCTTGTCTCCCCTGCTGGGGTGCCCTGAGCCGGCAGGCTGCCTTACAGAAGGTGGTCTCTCTCTGGCTCTAACTGGCATGGTGGTGGGGGGCCCTTTTGGGTATAGTGCCTGGGCCTGTGGGACACCTGAGCTTCAGTGAAATCCTCGACACCTCGCTGAAGGTCAGCTGGCAGGAGCCAGGAGAGAAGAACGGCATCCTCACCGGTAAGCACCACGGCATCTCTGAGTCACACACAGGTGGCCAGGGCCAGGCAGGTCAGCTCATCCATCCCCCGCCTTAGAGCAGAAACTGCTCAGAGGAGGCTCCCAGCACTTCTGCTCCTAAACATGCCCCAGATCTTCAGCCAAAGACAAGTGGCTGCCACGGTGACTTTCTTTCCTGCAATCCCCACTTATGATGGCATCCCCCCAGCTTACACTCAGGGCCCCCGCATAGTGCCAGCAGCTCCCACCTCCCTTGGTCCGGTCACTCCCAGTGGGTCTGACTGCCAACCTAGGGAAGATGCAGGAAGTGGAGCGAAGGGTCAGGGCCAATTTACAGTCACAGCCAAGTTCACACCAACTCTTGGGGGGGTTGCTCTCCCAGGCTACCGGATCTCCTGGGAGGAGTACAACCGAACCAACACCCGCGTGACACATTACCTGCCCAACGTGACCCTGGAGTATCGTGTCACAGGCCTCACCGCCCTCACCACCTACACCATCGAGGTGGCTGCCATGACCTCCAAGGGCCAGGGCCAGGTGTCTGCCTCGACCATCTCATCTGGGGTGCCTCCAGGTAAGTACACGTTCTCAGGACAGGATCCGGCCTCTGTTGTCCCTCCTGATAGCGTCCCATTCGAGGTGACCCTTGTCTTTCAGGGATATTGGCTTTCTTCCCACAGAGCCCTCCCCTCCTCTTACAGTACATGGGTCTGGGTCCTCCCCAGGGCAGGCTGAATTCCCTCAAGGCCAGGTCTCCAGACAGGGGCGCCCCAGGCTCTGCTCCTCCCACAGATCTCAGAAGAGCACAGGCCCCCAGAATCCCTGCTCTTGTCTCGTCTGCCCCACCAGCCCCTCCCTTCACACCCCACTTCACACCAGGCCCTACATCAGGCCTTAGGGTCTGTGACTGAGGGGGAGAATCCCCACTGTCACCCAGAAAGTCCAAATGGGATTCTCAGCCGTGGAAGTGTTGCTTGGGGGGCAGCAGAGCATGGTGGGAGTAACCTCAGGCCTCCTGCAAAGAGCAAGCTGAGACCTTGTCAGGTGACTCCTCTGTGCCTCGGTTTCCCCCATCTGTAAGTATGGGGCGTTAGACTGGATAACCGTGTGGTCCCTCCCGCTCAGTAAGGCTATGCTTGTGTGGCCTGCTCCTGGGCATGGCTGGGGCACAGTATTTATGTGGTGTTCCCTGGGTGTGGAGCTAAGAGCTTTATACCCGCCAACTCATTTAGTCCTCACAATAGCCCTGAGGGAGGTGGTGTCATTATCATCTCCATCTTAGAGAGGTGGGCGACTTGCCCAGAGACACAGTCTCTAAGAGGTGGAGTTGGATTCCCACTAAGACAGTCCGACTCCAGAACCTGTGCTCTTCTGCTCATCCCGAGCCCCAAGAGCCTCAGGGTTCCTGGTTGGAAACCAGGAGCTGCCCCCCACCCCCGTCCACACCTGTCCTTCCAGCCTCCCTCAGCCAGCACTGGACTTGTGAGGGGGAGGGGGTCGTGTGGGGGTAGAGGGAGGGTTGGGCCTGTGGGTTTCTTCCCAAGCCTGGCTTGGTTCCAGTTCCACCTCCCTCACATCCAGACTATCAGAGGGAGGAGAGGAAGCCTCTTAAGGACCCAGCCTGGCTGCCTGGCCCTGGGAGATCTCCCCCACCCTCAGAGCTGTCCTGAGTGACTGTGACGCTCTGTCAGACACAGGGACTGAGCCTGCTGGTGGAATGAGGCCTTGGCTGTGGTCCACCCAGGTCATTTCCAGCAACGGTGTTGGTTGACACACAGCCCCCTCTGTGCCCCAAAAGTCCTGTCCATTATGGAAGGGCCTTCCTGCCTCATCTCCTTTCCCACCCTGTTCTCTTTTCCCAGAACTCCCAGGGCCCCCCACCAACCTGGGAATCTCTAACATTGGCCCACGCTCCGTGACCTTGCAGTTCAGGCCCGGCTATGACGGGAAGACCTCCATCTCCCGCTGGCTGGTGGAGGCCCAGGTAGGACCTGCTGGAGGGCAGCCCGGGCACCACACACTCTCAAGAGCAGAATCACATGTGTGTTTGTCTGTGTAACTATGATGGTTACATGTCCCCCACATTCCTACATTTCCCAATATCATCTCCACCTCCACCTCACCTGTGCATATGAAAATGCACACAATTCCTCCTGGTGGGGTGGTTGACCAGCTGGCCTGAAAAGATGCCCAGCTGCTACCTGCCACTTTGTCACCTGTGGTTCTCAGTCTCAGCAGCACCCTACAATTACCCAGGGAACATTCAGAAATTCCAACACCTGCATCCCACCTGCAGAAACTGATCCTGTCACCTAGACTGTTTAGCAGAATCACCTAGGGAGCTTGTGAAATGCACAGATTCCTGGGCATTCCCCCCCCCCCACTAGGGGTTCTGATGGGCCAGTCCAGGGTGGAGCCCAGACATGTGTTTATAACCAGCACCCTACGAGGCTCTAACACAGAAATCTCAGAGTCACTTATGCAGGCATGTTTAAGGGCCTAGAAGGAGGGGTCCCCATTTGATGCCCTCTAGGGAGCCCTGAGATTTGAACCAAGATTTTTCCTGGGCACAGCTCATAACTCCTAGGAGCTGGGGCTTGGAGCACACCCACCTCGGCTCTGTGGGCTGGACAGGACTAAAGGTCCCTCCCTTTCCCAGGTGGGCATGATCGGAGAGGGAGAGGAGTGGCTGCTGATTCACCAGCTCTCAGGCGAGCCTGATGCGCGCTCCATGGAGGTGCCCAACCTCAACCCCTTCACCTACTACAGGTAAAAGGGCAGAACTGGAGATGGAGGTGTGGACAGGAAGGGCTGTCCACATGGGGACAGAGTTTGGCTCTGGGGTCCAGCCCTGACCATCTTCTCAACTCTCCTCCCACCCCAGCTTCCGCATGCGCCAGGTGAACATTGTAGGCACAAGCCCACCCAGCCAGCCTTCTAGAAAGATCCAGACCCTGCAGGCGCCTCCTGACATGGCCCCGGCCAACGTGTCTCTGCGCACGGCCAGCGAGACCAGCCTGTGGCTCCGCTGGATGGTGAGGCTCTCCCGAGGGCACCAGGATAGGCTGTCTCTGTGACCTTCACCGCCCTGTGTGGCCACCTTGACTCACAGAGGACACCCTCCAAACACCTGCAACTGCTGCTGCTTTTTTGCTTTTTTACTCACCTGGTAAAGTTTCTGATAATCGATCTTAGCCAGATGAGGAAATGTATAAGGGGAAAGATCCCGGAAAGGCTGCTTACTGAGCCTTGCCGAGTGCTGAGAGATTTACATTTTTTAATCCCATTTGATCCTCCCAGTAATCAAAGCACACATTTTGTTATCCCAGTTTTCGGTTAGGAAAACTGAGGCTCAGATGGGTAAGGAACTTGCTCACAGCCACTCAGCTCTCAAGGAGTGGGTCTGGCATGCAGGTGCCAGGTCTCCCACCACACTAGGTCAGGGAGTGGGCCGCAAACCAGCAAGGATGCTGCAGGTCATTCCCCCTGTGACACTGCACAGGGTGACAGTGCTGACATGCTGAGGCTTCCTTCCTGCCAGGCACTGCTGTGAGTGTTCTATTCAAAGTCAGGCGTTGAACCCTCTCAACAAGCCTGTGACAGCAGAGTGATCCTGGTTCCCACTTTGCAGATGAGAAAACTAGGGCAGAAAGAGATCAGATAAGTTGCCCAAGGCTCCCATACACATCCTCCCACACCCTTTAATTAACAGCAGGGCTGAGATCTCAACCCAGGGAGTGTGTAGCCCCAGATTCACAGCCCAAACCCCTGGGCACACTGCAGTCTCACTGCCCCTGCACCAGGCCCCCCAGGACGTTGTTTCCCAGTACAGGTCCCACAAAGTGGCAATCCCAAGAGGTGCTTGGAACAAACCAGACTTCTAAGGGAACAGCACCACACACCAGGGCTCCCTGGAAAGTCTGAGGACACTAGCGCAGGAAAGCACCCACTTGCCTCTGCTCCTCCAGCCCCGTCGGACCACAAAACTCCTTTAGTTTCTACAGAAGATCTCTTCCTAGTTCAGCCCAAACATGACTAGCAAAACACACCTCACTGGGCAGGTTCACTGGGAAGCCACTGTGCCTTTCACACATGGGAACAGCCTGATGCCAGCCCTCGACTCACTGAGTTACCAGCTGTGCTTCCCCTCCCAGGGTGGGGACATGGACCAGAGCTGTCCCCACCCAGCCCAGCCGCCCACAGCACCGTGGCAGGAGCCTCATGCACCAGCAGCATTTTAACTCTGCAGCCTTCTGCCCCCCGTTTCCCACACTCCCTCCATCACCCGGTGCTGGCTCCCTACTTGCCTCCTGAATCTCAGTTTAAGGTTTCCAAATACTAAAAGGTTAAAGAGTCCAATGTGGAGGGCAGGGCCGGAGGGGCACTAGAAAGGCAGCTGCTTCACGGTACAGGACCCCAAGCACCTCTCTGGCCAGCGCTAATGGTGCATGGTCCGTTACCTTTCCTTAGGTGCGGGAGCGTGCCACAAGTCCCATCTCCCACTCTCAGGCCCATCGATCGCTATCTTAATGGGCTTTGGTCGGCTTCACTAAGTGACTGCAGGAGGGGGCAGGCGAGCAGGAGGGGTTTTCGTGGCGAGAGGGCAGGCAGGGGCTGAAATGGAGGGATGGGATGAAGTGGTCAGCAAGTGGTGAGCCCCTAAACTCCCTGCTGAACAGGACGGGGGAGGTGGGGGCTGAAGATGCCCGGCTCCAGCCCTGTCCCCTTCAGAGGAGGAGCAGAAGGCCCTGCCCTGCACTCACACCTGCCTCCAAACACAGGTTCCCCTCACATGCACACCCCTCCACGACCCACCAGTGCTGCCCAGATTCACCCCAGCAACCTCAAACCAGTGACCACCGGCCCAGTCCTAAGGTCCAGGAAATAAATCTGTCTTTTTTATAAGACTCAAATGAGGCTAAAAATGCAGCAGGAGGGACTAAGGTTTGCTGGACAGAAAGACTTCCTGCCCTCTCCCCACCCTTGCTCCCTCAAGGGCGAGCGTGAGGCGAGGCCAGATGTTGTAGGCAGTTTAACCCAGTGTGTGTTGGCAGCCCTAGTGACAGAGCTGAGCAGCAGAGACAGCTAGGGCCAAAGGTGGCTGTGCTCATCAGCATGTGGGACAGACAGCCCTGTGGGTCTCCTCAAAAGGCCAGACTCCCTTGGCAGGGTAATGAGTTTGTCATCTGCATCGTGGAGAATGAGGCTGCTTCTCCAGCCTCCCCAGGGAGACAAAGGCCATCAGAGACACAGAGCTACGCAGCGTAAGCTGCACAGGTTGGGGGTGGGCTGGGCAGGCCTGAAGGCTCCCTGGAGGAGGGGGCATGAACCTCACAGCAGCTGTGCCACTCCTGCCTTGCTGCAGCCCCTGCCAGAGATGGAGTATAACGGGAACCCTGAGTCGGTGGGCTACAAGATCAAGTACAGCCGGTCAGATGGCCATGGCAAGACCCTGAGCCACATGGTCCAGGACCGGGTGGAGCGGGAGTACACCATTGAGGACCTGGAGGAGTGGACAGAGTACCGCGTCCAGGTCCAGGCCTTCAACGCCATTGGCAGTGGGCCCTGGAGCCAAATGGTGATGGGCAGGACCCGGGAGTCAGGTATGGCCCGTCCTGCCCAACCGCCCTGCTGACCGCTGCTCCTGTCTCTCTGTGCTCGGCCAGGCTGAAGTTGTTCAAACACAGCCTGAGCCCATCTCTGTGCTTCTCGGGCCTGAGCCACTTGCCATGTTGCCAAGTCCCCCAGCACCTGCCACTGCCCCGCTATTCCCTGGGGTTCCCAGCTACCTCCCTGACCTCATCCTTAACCTTGACACCCAGTGGTGCCAGAAAGAGCCTGAGATGGAGGGTTGGGGAAAGGGTTTGCCCTCAGAAGTTTCCTGAAACACAACTGGCAGCTCCTAGTGGCCCGGCCAGGATCACCACAGAGGGTGAGCCCAGTGTACCATCAACAGTCATCTGTGGTTCACTACCCCGTAGCTTTCTCCTGAAACCTTCTTGATGACAGGTGGCTCCCCTGGGCCACAGGCCCCACTGCTGTGCTGGCAAGAAACACAAGTTCATCGAACGTTAGCCCGAGCGGGGGTGGGGGGCTGGGAGGGAGGTGAAGCAGATCTGTAGCCAGAAATAGCCTCTGCGAAATTCCAAACTCAAAAGACGTCACAGTGGATCAGGTGCTGTATGAAGACATCTGTGCCGTTGTGTCCCTACGAGTAGCTGCACCTGCAGCCGCCCTTGACCCCATCACCCACCGCTCCTCTCGCTGGAGGCTCCACCTTGGCTCCTGACTTCCTTGTCCCCACCCTCTCTCCTCCCAGTGCCCTCCTCTGGCCCCACCAACGTGTCCGCGCTGGCCACCACGTCCAGCAGTATGCTGGTGCGCTGGAGTGACGTCCCCGAGGCCGACCGCAACGGGCTTGTGCTGGGCTACAAGGTGAGTCCTGTTGTCCCAGGAGGGATCCCCACCCTGGCTCCGCCAGCCTCCCCACCCACGGTACTTGTCCTCAGCACCCTGAGCATCTCTGCCTCCTATGGTGGGCACAGGGGTCTGCCTGACATTCCATCCACCTGTCACCACAGTGCCCAGGAAGTCCTCCTCAGTCAGAGAGGAGTCCAGTGAGGGCTCAGCATCCTTGGGGCGGCTCCACCTCTTCCAGGAGGCCTCCAGCCTCACTGGAAGCTCTGATGGGTGCAGTCCGTGTCTTTTATTTTCTAGAATCCCTCTTACGGTTGTGCCGAGCTTCGTGGTACAGCCCTTCCTTGCTTTGAAGTTGGCAGACATGGCTTGTCACTTCTAGCTATGTGACCTTGCACAGTCACATCTCCTGTCCGGACCTGTCTTCCCACCTGGATGCTCCTCTAAGGAGCCTTCCAGTGCTGTGCAGGGCTCATCTCTGTGTCCACAGCCCTCTGGGAACACTAGCTTAACCGCCACCTCTCCCTCGGGGCACAGCCACCCCAAGGAGCCCCAGTCCGCCTGCCCGCCATGCTCCTGGGGCTGAGATTCAGGAGAGATGTTGGTGGGTGAGACCCAGGCCTGGGGCCCTCATGCAGTGCTGGGCCCTGGCAGGTGATGTACAAAGAGAAGGACTCAGATGCGCAGCTGCGGTCCTGGCTGGTGGAAGGCAACTCGTCCCGCAGCGCCCAGCTCACGGGCCTGGGCAAGTACGTGCTGTACCAGGTCCAGGTGTTGGCCTTCACGCGCGTCGGGGACGGCAGCCCCAGCCACCCTCCCGTCCTGGAGCGGACGCTGGACGATGGTGAGCGCAAACCCTGGTGAGCAAGGGGGAGGCTGGGAGGGGCCGTCCTTCCTCCTGCCCACCTGGCCTTGCCCCTCTGAGGTCACATTCTGAGGACACAATTCCTTCAGTCACCTGCTAAGGGGATGGATTACTCAGGGGATGGTCATTACAACCTCTACGTCCTTGCAGACAACAGGAGGGCAGTTTGACTTCTGATTCAGTCTCTTGCTCTCTCTCTCCAGGAAAAGGATACACAATAGGGACTTTGCACCAGTTTTAATTTTTTTTTTTTTTGCCTGGAGCAGATTCACTTTGAGTAAAGGTCTATGGAAGAAAAAGTCTTGGTTTTTCCTGGCACAAGCTTCCTGGTTCTGTTTGACCCCAGACAGGCTCCAGGCATCTATCCCTGCAGCCCAAGTTCCCATCAGAAAATGACTGATTTGTCCCTTGCCCCCTCCCCACACACGTGCTGCCCACCTCAGACATTAGCACAGTCCAAGCAAGAGTGCAAAACGAAGCCCAAATGCCATGTGTCTGTGAGTCTAAAGTCATAAGTCAAGTTAATGAACTGTTAAATTAAATATGTTCCATGCTCCTGCCTTGACAAATATACCCTTATAATGACCTGGGAGGCCAAGTTCAAGTTTAGAAATCTCAGCCCTCATAGCATCCTCTGCTAGAATGAAAGTGACACAGGAGGTCCCCCCCGCCACTCTCCCCACCCTCTACCCCATTCTCTTCCACCCTTACCTTTGGCCCACACCATTCTGTCTCCAGCCCCACCCCCAAAACAACTACCCTTGGCCATTCCTGGGACCAGGAGTGCACAGTCTACCTTAAGGATTCTGGAGCAAGGTCTAAAGAAAGGATTGGTGCAGGCTGCAGCCAGGCATTGCCCCATGCCCCCTCGCCCATGTGTGGAAGAAAGTCAAAGCTGGATCTTCTAAAGCACAGACCCAGGGCAGGGCCCGTGTGCCTGGCTGCAAGGGCAGCCCAGGTCTGGCATGTACACGGACGCTGAGCCGAAGGAAGCAGGAGCCTTGGCTCCCTGCCAAATAACAGCTATTTTGAGGGTAAAAACCTCATTCTGCCTTCTAGTTGCTGCCAAACAGCACTTATTTTAGAGTAGAAACCTCATTGACTTCATTTTCATGTCCCTGGCTCCTTACACTGGGAGTCTAGGCACCGAGCAGCACTCCATGAAAATTCATTGAGCTTCCAGCCCCGTCCCCTCCACCCTGCTGGCTTCTTTGCTGCAGCCAGGGCCAGGTGGCAGCCCCACAATCGGCCTCTTCTTCTTTGCTGCCTCCAGTCCCAGGACCACCCGTGGGCATCCTGTTCCCAGAGGTGAGGACCACGTCTGTGCGGCTGATCTGGCAGCCCCCTGCGGCCCCCAACGGCATCATTCTTGGTAGGCCTTCCCCCCGGCCCAGACCTTGGCTACAAGAAGGGGGAAGCATAAGATGTCCACATTTCCTCAAGAGTGGGATCTGAGTCTTATGTCTATTGCTAGAAGTTTTTAGTCTATGAGGTTATCTGCTGGAGGCCAAGGTCAGTGTTCAGGTCCATGAAGGACACTGGTCAGCTCTATGTCCCCAAATTACCCAGGTCCCAGTTGACTGGCCATCTAGTTGACCTCAGATGCTGTTGCTTGGCATGACCAAGTGAGGACACACTGGCCAGCTCAGTACACCCACACCACTGCTGGGAAGCAGGGCCCAAGGCTCAGGGGAGGGAGGCTGTGGGTCAGAATCTTCATCTCACAATCAAGGCAACCCTGCCAACCCCAACACACACCCAGGGTTGAAGTCAGCAGCTGCATGAACTTAAGTGAGTCTGCCACCTTCTGTGGCCTCAGCTCCCTCTTTTGAAAAGGTGGCTTGGGCTACATGTACCTATACCAGGGCCCTCAGTCCTGCCTCATGCAATGCCTGCCCCAGATGGATGCCATACCGCAAAGACAGAGTTGGGGGTTGAGGTGGGAGGACAAGTGCCTTACACCAGACGACCTAGGCAGGAATTCCAGCTCAACCACTTACCACTACCAGTGGGTGGTGGCAGCGCCTGTAGTTCAGTGGGTAGGGCACCAGCCACATACACAAAGGCTGGCGGGTTCGAACCCAGCCTCGGCCAACTAAAACAACAATGACAATTGCGACAAGAGAAATAGCCAGGCGTTGTGGCGGGCGCCTGTAGTCCCAGCTACTCGGGAGGCTGAGGCAAGAGAATTGCTTAAGCCCAAGAGTTTGAGGTTGCTATGAGCTGTGACACCATAGCACTCTACCCAGGTCGATGGAGTGAGACTGTGTCTCAAAAAAAAAAAGGCTCGGCGCCTGTGGCTCAACGGGCTAAGGCGCCAGCCACATACACCTGAGCTGGGGGGTTCAAATCCAGCCCGGGCCCACCAAACAACAATGACGGTTGCAACCAAAAAATGGTCGGGCGTTGTGGCGGGAGCCTATAGTCCCAGCTACTTGGGAGGTGGAGGCAGGAGACTCGCTTGAGCCCAGGAATTGGAGGTTGCTGTGAGCTGTGATACCACAGCAATCTATCCAGGGTGACAGCTTGAGGCTCTGTCTCAAAAAAAAAAAAAACAAAACACTACCAGTGGGTGTTCTGGCCTCTCCAAGCCTCAGTTTCCTCCCTTGAGACTGTTATGGGGGTCACAGACACTGTGCTTCCCATGGTCCATACTCCCCAGGTGGCGTCTCAAGACTGGAGAGTAAGCAAGAGGCCTTCAGACAAACCACAGCCAAGGTGGCCCATACACCGACAGCTGAAGAGGCCCTTTCTTGGGGTCCTGGGGCAGGGCAGCTAGCCTTGCCCACCTGCACAGTCACTTGCTTCCTTCCCACAGCTTACCAGATCACACACCGGCTCAACACCACCACAGCCAACACCGCCACGGTGGAGGTGCTGGCGCCCAGTGCCCGCCAGTACACGGCCACCGGCCTCAAGCCAGAATCCGTCTACCTGTTCCGCATCACGGCCCAGACCCGCAAGGGCTGGGGAGAGGCTGCTGAGGCCCTGGTGGTGACCACTGAGAAGAGAGGTGACTGCCCATGAGGGGCTGGGCAGGCCTAGGGACAGTCGCAGATGCACCCCGAGCTTGGAGCCTCTGTTAGGGGATGGCTGGGAGTTAGACAAGTGTGGTCTGAAATGGAAAGTAGCTCCTACCTCTGAAGTCAAGATCAGCAAGAGCCCCAGCACACTGCCATCCCTGAGCTGGGAGTTCTCTTCCTGAGAAGCCTGCTCAGCGCTGCTTTTCCAGAGGGAAGTTGGTGACCTAGTGACCAGCTTCCCTCTTTCTTCCTTCATTGGCACCTCTGGTCTCACCGGGAGGGCTGGAGAATCAGAGTTGCAACCCAGAGCCCTAGCCACCAGCACCCTGCTGCCTGAGCCAGAACCTTGCCCAAGTTTGGGGTCCTCAGAAGTGGGCCTGAGACCCCAATTGTGTCACCGGAGAAAGCTAGTAGGACAGTGGTTCTCAACGGGGTGCTGTTTTGCCTTCTCAGAGACATTGGGGATATCTGGAGACATTTTGGTTGTCACATCTCAGGGACTATTACTGGCATTGAGTGGGCAGAGGCCAGGAAGGCTGCTAGGCACCCTTGAGGGCACGGACAGCCCCCCATGAAGAACCACCGTGCCAAACGCCAGTGATGCTGAGCTGCGGAGCCCTGCAGGAGGGGACGGGGAAGTGGGGCGGGGAAGTACAGGAAGCCACGTTGGGAGTGTGGTGGGAAGCAGAGTCCATAGCAGGACACACCGGCTCCATCCTACTCCATGGGGGGCAGTGCAAGTCACATCCAAGCCTTGTTGCCATGGGAGCAAAGGGGCTAGGCAGGGCATGGGACCTCCTCACTGCCACCTTGGTTAGGGGGTGTCCCAAGAAGTGAAAATTCACAGGCCGTAGGGCTCTAGGAGTGTGAGGGGGCATCTCTGACCAGGAGACCCAGGTGCAGGCTGTGCACAGGGGGAGATCCTGCAAGGACTCTGTGAGCATGGAAATGAGGGGGGAGGGAGCACCGGGCCCAGCCCAGAGCACCCCCTCCCCTCTTGTCCAGCCCCCTTCGCCACCTCCCTGCCCAGGCTTAGCTGCTCCTCGCCCTCCTCCCTCTAGACCGCCCGCAGCCCCCCAGCAAGCCGGTGGTGCAGCAGGAGGATGTGAGAGCCCGCAGCGTGCTGCTATCCTGGGAGCCGGGGAGTGACGGGCTGTCCCCTGTGCGTTACTACACCGTCCAGACCCGCGAGCTACCCAGCGGCAGGTGGACGCTGCACTCCGCCTCCGTAAGCCACAATGCCTCCACCTTCATCGTGGACAGGTGAGGCCTGGGATCCCATAGCATCTCCACTCTTCACTGCAAGCCCTGGCAGTGGTCCTGTAGTAGGGGCAGGAGGTCAGGGGGCCCTCTGAGAACACCCCAGCCTGCCCCCCACCTCCCTCCCTTAATCCGCATACCCGGAAGATCTCCTGTCTGCTCTTGCCCCCACAAAATTAGCTCCCTCCTAAGCCCCCGCTGCCTTTCCCTCCAGAGCCCTGGTAAGGAGGGTCGCCTCTTAATTATCTATTTCTGGAGCCCAGAAGTGCCCCTCCAGTGAAGTGCTTGTCATCCTTCATTAGAGATTCTTCCAGCCAGGCGGCATCTTCCTCTCCAGCCTTAATAGGGCAGCAGAGCTGCATCCGCAACTCTGGCTTCAATTTAATTCCCAGTGGGTTGTAGTTTTTACATTCCAGTTGATGTGACCGGGAGTTTTGAGCAATACTTTCCTCCCCACCCCCAATAAATCCCTCTTGGAGAGGGAATAAGGCTTCTAGAGACAAAGTGTGGGTTAACTCTTGAGAGCCTCCACCCTTCCTAAATTTGTTAAATTGAAGGGAGAGATGACAGTTTGGAGGAAGGGGTTGTTCAGAGAGGGAGGTATTGGAGCTTTTGTGGCTCTGTGCTCTTCTGAGATGGAACATTCAGAGACATTTCTTCTTAGGAACCTGTGGCTTATGATGGGGGCTAGACGCACCCCATGCTGGCATGGTCTGGGGGTACTGGCCTGGGCTCCCAGGATCCCCAGGGCCGGAACCTGGCTTTTCCCCTTTGTAGCAGCAATCCTTTCTGAGCCCCAATGTCCCCCCCCCAACCCCGTGCAGTCGGTCAGCACCCCTGGCCCCTTTGCCAAGCAGGGAGAGCTCAGTGAGACCCCCTGGTGGAGCCAGGTCTGCAGGTAAACCCTTGGTTCACGGGACCCGATACCCCACAGGCTCAAGCCCTTCACATCCTACAAGTTCCGAGTGAAAGCAACCAATGACATTGGGGACAGCGAGTTCAGCGAGGAGTCAGAGTCACTGACCACCCTGCAGGCCGGTCCGTGTCCCCTTCCCCGACGGGAGCACCTTCTCCAGGGTGGGGGGGCTTTCTCTTGGCTCACCAGCCCACTTCCTGGGTGTTCTCTTATTGGGGGAGGCGCCCCTGGGGCAGAGTCCCAAGGAGTTTTGGGCCAGAGGGGCCTTTGCAGCGGCTCGGGGTCCCAGGCCTAGCCTGATTTCTAGTGCCTTCTTGTTCTGAGGTCCCAAAAGCTGCCAGTGAATGGGGCAGGAAGCAGTAACATAGAGGCCTGTGGCTTTGCGGGGAGGGGCCTCTAGGATCCTTGGGTTCTGGCTGGGCTTAGATCATAGCATCTCTCTCCCTACACTGGCCCTTTGTTCTGCAGAAATTGGGCCGGTGGGCACAGAGGGTGGTTTAACTGGGACCTGCCCCTGTGGTCTGGTGCCAGCAGAGTCTGGTCCCCATGGGCTCCTGGGGACCTGAGGCTGCTTCCCCTGGAGCCCACATACCTGCCTCTCCCTGCAGCCCCAGATGAAGCTCCCACCATCCTCTCAGTGACCCCCCACACTACCACCTCCGTGCTAATCCGATGGCAGGTAAGCCCAGCAGGCGGGGGCTTCCGCAGGGGCTTCCACGGGGATTTGGATAAGCTCTGCCCCAGAACCACAAGCCAAATAGTCCCCACCAGGGCTTTCTGGGGTCCCCAGATTTTCTGTCCCCAGAGCACCTGGGAAGGCATGAGAAATCCAGGGTGCACATGTCACAGAACATTCTACACATGCTTGTACACCCATGCGGATACTCTCCAGATATTCACATCAGGCCGGTGTTATCAGCCCCTCTGCAGGTAAGAACTGAGCCTGAGGATGTGAACGGCCCCAGGTCACACAGCTAGCAGGCAGCAGGGCCTGGTGTATTAGCCTAAGGCCCAGTGGTCACTGAAGGGATTCTTGATAGAGAGCTATGTCTGTCACCATGGGCAGGGACCAGGTGGAGAGGAGACGCCCCTTTCCTCCATGCCTCTTTTTGGGATACACAGTCTGCTCTGCTGTGGCCTGGAGGAGGCCGGGCCAAACTCAGAGCCCAGGCTGTCCTGCTCGTCAGGACCCTCTCAGGCCCTCTGAAGCCCAACCTTGGCTCAGCAGGTCACACACAGAGGCCTCAAAGGGGCAGACTCCTGTCTGCTCCTGTGGGGCAGAGGGACAGTCACTGCCCTTTCCCATCTACATAGTTCCCCAAAAGGAAATCCCTTGAGGACAAAACTAGGAGGGCACATAGCCTCGCCTCAGATAAGATGGACCTAGTATATCTGTGACAGGGGCAAGGCTAGAGCAGCTTGGTCAGCATGGCAGAGGGGGTGGGGACTGGCCCACAGCAGCCAAGGAAGTAATTAAGGAGCTAATAAAAGGCTGAACCGTTTCAGTAGGTTTTTAAAAAGCAGTATCATAAAAGATGGTTCCTTTCTTCTCCCGAAGCCAGTTCTCCAACTAAGCTGGGAGTGGAAGCAAAGAGAAAATAATGGGGAGAGGGTGCTCACCTCTGCGTGTGCTAAAGAGTAGGGAGGAAATGCTGGCCACGTGGCTAGGTGAGGACCAGTAGGCCTGGGGAGGCTGGAGATGTGAGGCAAACAAGAAATAGCTCTATAAAAACTCTGTGTCTGGCATCATGCTCCAGCCCCTAGTAATGCTGTGTGGCCTTGGGCCAGTTCCTTAACATCTCTGAGCCTTAGTTTCCTGCTCTGTTGAAGGGCAATTAAAGGATTCCTGCCCTTCCCTGCCTCCCGGGGAACACTGCGGGGATGGATGGCCTCATTGGAAATGCTCTGCAGATTAAAAATGTTCCATGTTACCTTGATTTCATACCCTGGTCGAGACACAGACCCTGCCCTGTGGCTGCAGGGTCATGGTGGGGAGAAAGGATGGGGCCATGCTCCAGGTCCCCTCCCCACTCCCTCCTCCCTTCCCGCAGCCCCCAGCAGAGGACAAGATCAACGGTATCCTCCTAGGCTTCCGGATCCGGTACCGGGAGCTGCTCTACGAAGGGCTGAGGGGCTTCACACTCCGAGGCATCAACAACCCCGCGGCCACCTGGGCTGAGCTGACCCGTGAGTGACGCCCAAGGGACTCAGGGATCCCTCTGACCTGGAGCCCTATACCTCCTCCCATTCATTCACTTACTATTTACTGAGCACCTTCTAGGTTCCCCAAGACACTAATGAACAAGACAGACAGGGTCCCTGCCCTCTTGGAGCCAGGTGTTCCAGGAGTAAGCCCTGAGTAGGCATCGAAGGCCCATCAGCTGACCGCTGTGGAGTATGTCAGGAAGGTCAAGAGAGGCTTTCCTGGTGGTGGCGCAGGTGCCGAGGCTGAAGGGTGATGCCCAGTTAGCCAGGCAGAAGGGACGGGAGCATGTGGGAGGGAGCACTAAGAGCCACGCCTGGTCACACCCCAGAGCAGCAGTCCGGACCTCCTCTTGTTCTCTGGGGAAGCCCTGCCCTGAGGTCCTGGAAGTCCGGCCTGCCTCTATAGCAGAAAGGAGAGAGAGCGGGAGCCAGGTGGAAATCCCAGGAGGAGAGGATGCCTGGGAGGGCATCAGCATGGAAGTGACATGGCTGGACTCGCATGAAGTGGGTCATTTTGGTGGCATGAGGATGGGGGCTTTGCTTGGTGGAAGGGGACCAACCAGAGGCAGGAAGGCCAGCTGGAGGCTATTGCAGAGCTGGGACGGAATCGAAGGCCCCTTGGGAAGTGGTGTGTCACAGGCTCCACTTCACGGAGGTAGGGGTTGCACGGAGAGGGAGGCATGCAGGGGAGTGGGGTGCCCACCAAGCAGAGGCCAGCGGGAGGGGGCAGCAGTCTGACAGCGTCTCCTTGACGTCCATCTTGAGATCCCCCCTCCCAGCTCTCTTGAACCTCGTGAGTGCGTCTCCTAGCGAGTCAGCAGACAGCAAAATGATTGAGTGTGGGGCAAAGGAATATTAATAGAAAAGCTCGGAAGTAGCTGATCCAACAGCTTGCGTTTTCGGTGGCGCTTTTTGTTTTCTCTTTGTTGCCGACATGTGCTTGTGGTTGTGATTTTCTATTGCCTGTGTATAATGCAGTCATATTTCCTGGTAGTAAAACTTTTTCTGGTTCACACGGAGAAATTAACAACTCCCATATTTCATGGCAGTTTTCAGGAGCTGTGACTTGAAATAAGGGAGTCAGTTGTGACTTGAGGGCTGTCCGCCTGGAGGCCAGGCTCTGAGGGGCTTGAGACAGACTGTGACTATAGGCTGGGAGCTGCCTCCTCCCCCCACTTCTATCCTGACCCCTAACTCAGGAACCTGCAAACTCTCCCTCCACCTGTCACCTGGCCAGCCCCGCCTCGCTCCCATCCTCCCCCTTATCAGAGGTCTGTCTGCAGGGCAGGGATGTGTGTGCACTAACTCCTCTGTCTGCTATCTCCCTCTGGCCCCCTGTGCCCCCCCAGCCATGTACTCCGTACGCAACCTGAGCCGGCCCAGCCTCACGCAGTACGAGCTGGACAGTAAGTCTTGCATGGCGGCTGCTGCCGCAGGCCCAGGCCTCCCACGGGGATGGGGAATAGGACCTCGAGGACACTTGACCACAGGCCGAGGAGTATGCCCACCCCGGGGTGCTTAAAGAATGGGACCACCCCTAACACACATGATCTCTCCAAATACACAAACAAGCAGGCTATTCCCAGGGAAGGTCTCCCCCAGGCTCGCCCTCTGTGGGACGTGAGACGGAGAAGGAAAGTCTACAGCCCAGGGAGGGGATAGCGAGGGGAGCGATGACTGCAGGGCTGCAGCAGGACTCTGCTGGTGGGTGGGCAGGTGTCCATGTCACAGCCAGGGCACTTCTTGGACCAGTGGGGTCTTGTGATCTAGGGCTGGCTCCCAGAGGGCGCAGACAGCAGTTTTGTTCCCAGCCCCCATCTGCCTTCTGGGGCCCAGGCCACATTGCTGCCGGTTCACTCTCTTGCCTTGATCTTCTTCTAACCCCAGCCATGGTTCTTCCAAAGGTGCAGCCTTGGGTGGGAGGGCCTCACGCTCAGGAGAGAGTGGCCTTGTTTGAGTGCTCATGGCCCAAATGAGCTGCATGGCCAGTTAACAAGGCTGCCTCCCCCACCCTATAGCCCTGTTGCAGGGGACAACCCTAGCCGGAGGAAAGAGTGGAGAGGGTGAGAGGACAATTCAGCAGGGACGGAGGCCCCACCCAGTGTGACCCAGCCCATTTTCTTACAGCTACGTTCCTCTTCCAGCTTCAGCCAGGCATGCCTCATTGCCCTAAACTTGGCAAAAATATTGGGTTTCTCAGTCCAGAATTCACATCCAATAAGCACCTCTCCTAGAAAAGAGCCTTCCTGTGTAATGAGCTTGTGGGCAGCGTCCAGGGCCATAGAGCTAGGGGCTGTGGGCAACCTGTCCACCGGGGAGACAGGGCAGGTGGAGAGGGTATGGCCCTACAGCCCAGCATGCCCACGGCAGCCTTGGTTTGCACCAGTCATTCCAGTGTAAAGAGCCACAGTCTCGGGAGTGTCCAGTTGGATAATAAAATGTATGCTCAGCCCAGTCCAGGGAGCCAGCAGCATCCTCCTTGTCCAGGCTGATACAGAGGGAGACAGAGCATTCCCTGAATCCCCCGCCTCTTAGCCGTTTCTTCCTGCAGCCTTGCACAGGGGACTAGAGCTGCAGGGGCTGCTCCTCCCTCCCCTATAGCCTCTGCCTAGAGAGCTCCTTCCAGGCAGGGGCGGTGACCCGGGTGTGTGTCCCTCCCCTGCTGTCACCCACAGACCTGAGTAAGCACAGGCGGTATGAGATACGGATGAGCGTGTACAACACCGTGGGCGAGGGCCCCTCCAGCCCCCCCCAGGAGGTCTTTGTTGGGGAGGCAGGTGAGTGCCACCTGCCCTGTCTGGTCCCAGCACGCCTTCCCCACCCTACCATCTCCCCTACCCCAGGCCCCTCTCTAGCACACTCACTCCGCACCTCCACATCCTGCAGTGCCCACAGCAGCACCCCGTAATGTGGCCGTCCACGGGGTCACAGCCACGCAGCTGGACGTGACATGGGAACCACCCCCGCTGGACAGCCAGAATGGAGACATCCAGGGGTACAAGGTAAGGGTGCTCTGGCAGAGCAAAGGGGTGCTGGGGCAGAGGGCCAGGTGGGGGTTGGATAGCCCCCCAGGTGGAAGAGTCCCCCAACCAGGTGTGCCCCTTCAGACTCTGCTGCACACCTGCCACCTTGGCTCCTTGTACCCAGAGTTGTGCAGAAATACTATACGGCTGGGCAAAACTACACTCCTCCCCTGAGGGCAGGCTGAGCTCAGGGGCAGGGTACTCCAAGCCATGCCTGGTGAGGCCACAGACAGAGCAGACAGCGCGGAACTGTGGATTCTGACTCGATTCTGGTTCTACTGGCTCTCACCCCAGAGGTGGAGAGGATGCCCTGGCCATGGGAGCACTAGAGGAAGTAGGCCACAGTGAAGAACTTGCTGAGGCCACTGGCTTGTTAATCAGGTAGCCCCAGTCTAAGGCAGGAGTTGCTTTCCATCTGGGGTGAAGGAGGAGAGGAGGAGGAAGGGCTTCTTGCCAAGGAAGCTCTGAAGATGGATGGCGCCCCTCACGTCTTTGCCCAGGAGCACCAGCTGGGAAAACTAAATATTGCACCTCTAGCATATGCCTCCCCTGAGGAGGGAGGGGCCGGGTGGGGCCGGCAACAGTTTAGCAGCCTCCAGACTGTCGAGGCTCGGAAGTCGCAAGTTGATATCCAGACCCAGGAAGCGTGTGGGTGCACAGTGCCACACATAACTCAGCCGATGTCTGCATGTCCCAGAAAATACTGCCACTGCCCAGGCAGCAGCTATGGACATAAAATGAGGAATCAGGGAACTGCCGCTTCTCAGGTACCAGTTACCCAGCACAGCAGCATCGACGTCCGTGATCACCAATGATGTTAACTCATCACAGCTGAGATGACGCCGCACTTGGGTCAGACCAACTGTGACCCGCGCACAGGCGAGCTGGCCCACGCACCACCCCAGGGCCCCGGTCCCTCCGTCATTCACTGACACACCTTTATGGAGAAGTTATTCTGTGCCCAGCATTATTCTCAGTGGGGTAAAGCCGTGAGCAAAGAGACAACGTGAGCTTAAATCTTAGGGAGAGAAGACCAAGAATATAATTAATAAATGACACTTCCCAGATGGTGGCGAAGAGAGCCTGTTAGGGGAGAGCTAGACCTGGAGGGAGGTTTGGAATTTTAAATAGGGCTGTTAGGAAAAGACTTAATGAGGTGGTAGCATTTGAAAAAAATCTGAAGAACAGGGTATGAATCACTTGGATCCGGGAGAATGTTCCAGAGAAGGAAGAGCAACAGTCCTGGGGTAGGCAGGTGCCTGGATTGTGCAAAGTGTCCTGGGTGTCCCCAGAGTGAGCTGGAGAGTGATGGGAAGACAGGGCTTGCCTGCTACTCTGACTGAGATGACAGCTGAGGGTCGCACTCACTGCCCTGCTGAGCAGAGGCTGGGATGGGGAAAGCCCAGAAGCCATACAGAGGCGGCTGAGTCACCCAGTTCAGCTAGGATGGGGTTCTGGACCAGGTGGTAGCAGCGATGAGAGGTGGTCACTCTGCGGTCACAGTTCCCAGCAGAGCTGAGAGAATTTGCTAATGAACTGGGCGTGGCCTGTGAGAGGAGGGGCATCAGGATGGATCCAAGGCTAAGGAGTGATGGATGACAGAGCTGTCAGTCACTGAGGAAAAGGCAGAGACAGCGGAAGGAGGGGGCCCGGGGTGCGGGATCTGGTGACAGGCTCCAGAGGTGTCTGTTGGGCATTGAAGAGGGGACAGTGGGGCTGGAGGTGCATGTCTGGAGTTCAAAAGAGAGGGTCCAAGCCAGAGGCTGGAACTGAGGCATCCTCAGCACATAGACGGTACTAGAAGCCAGGAGATGAGTTGGTCACAGAGAACAAAGCCTGAAACCTAAGCTTGGGGGAAAAGTGAGCGAGGTCTCAGAACCCACAAAAAGAGCAGGCTTCTTGAAGGAGGGAGAACGAGATGGCCCACAGCTGAAGAGAGCCAGAGCAAGGTGCAATGCGGAATTGGCAAACCTCAGCTCCGGGCCTAGTCCCCTTGGCCACCATTTTTTGTAAAGTTTTATTGGAACACATCCGTGTCCATTTGGGTACAAATTGCCCTATGGCTACTTTCACACAAGGAAAGAGCTGAGTATTGGTGGCAGAGAATGTGTGACCAGCATCACCTAAATATTAACTGACCCTTTAGCAGAAAAAGTTTGCTGAACCCTGAACATTGCATTCACATGGTGACATTCATGGGTAAACTTGACAAGAATTGGGGGTGGAGGAGGGTGCCAAGGTCTGCTGGGGGCCGATCCAGGACAGAATGCGAGCGACATCCATGTGTGGAGTTTTGCTTTAAAGCAATGCAGAGGAACAGCATGAAAGCTAGGAAAAGACATGCTGTCGGCAGAGGGGGGTTTAGGACAGGAAAAATAACTGTGTGCGCTGATAAAGGATAGAAAAGAAACTTAGCAACTCAGGGAAGAGAGGAAGCTATGGTGGAAGGATGTCCCAGGGTGGGCGAGAGGGTCTGGGATATAGTATATAAATGTGGGTGGCCTTACAGGGTGCTAGCAGTTCAGCCAGGATAGTAGGAGGGGGCGGGGAAGGGGTGCGGAGAGAGCAAGAGAAGGCAGCAGGGGTGGCGAAGTCTCATCTGATCATTTCAATTTCCCAGTGCGTGGTCTCAGCTGGGAGTGAGGATAGGGGAAGAGAAAGCAGGAATCTAATAGAGGGGTGGGGTGGGACAGGGCAGGGCAGCCCAACTGAGGCTATGCTCACAAACTTCCCCCAGCTGTGTACAGTGTGGACCGATCTCACCAGGGCTGGCTTTCAGCTAGTTGTATAGGAAGAAGCAAGAAAGAACAGGAACACAGCAGAGAGCACACTTAACGGAGTGAAGAGACAAGCCACAAATTGAGAGAAAATATTTCCAAACCGTGCGTCTGATCAGGGCTTAGTAGCTCAAGTCTATAAGGAACTCATACAACTCAATGGAAGGAAAACAACCCAATTAAAAAATGGGGCAAAGGACCTGAGCGGACATTTCTCAAAAGAAGACAACGGGTATACAAGGCACTTGACGTCACTAAATGGCAGGGCGATCAATCATCAATCAAAACCAGTGCGAGATCGCCCCACACCTGTTAGGATGATAAGTGTCAGCAAAGGTATGGAGAAAAAGGAACACTTGCCTGCTGTTGGTGGGAATGGAGACTAGTACAGCCATTATGGCAAGGATCAAGGGGGTTCCTCAGAAAATTCAAAATAGAACCATCCTGTGATCCAGCAATCCCATCACTGGGTATTTACCCAAAATAACCAGAATAGGGATCTTGGGGAGATACCCATGCTCCCATGTTAATTGTAGTATGATTCACAATAGCCAAAATGTGAAAACAACCTAAATGTCCACATGTGAAGGTATGAAGAAAATGCAGGGTGTATGTGTACAGTCGAATATCACCCAGCCTTGAGGGAAATTCTGCCATTTGCAACAATAGATGAAATAAGCCAGGCACAAAAAGACAAATACGGTGTGATCCCACGTATATATGGAATTAAAATAATCGAACAGAAGCAGAGAGTAGAAAACGGAGTTGGGGGTGGAGGGATGGGGGGATATTGGTCAAATGGTACAGGGCCTCAGGCAGGAGGAGTAAGTTCTGGGATCTAAAGTACAGCAGGGTGGTGATAGTTAATGATATTACATATGCTTGAAATTTGCTAAGAGAGTGGCTCTGAAGTGTTCTCACCACAAAATTTTTTAAAAGGTAGCTATTCAAGGTGACAGGTAAGTTAACTAGCTCGATGGTGGTCATGATTTCACACTATATACATAGATCAAGACATCATGTTTTATACCTTAAATATGTATAATTTTGATTTGTTGATCGTACCTCTGTAAAATTAGAAAGAAGAAAAGAAATGGCAGGGAATTGAGAAAAGTAGTAGGAAGGTGGTGATTATAATGGTATGCTCCTATACCTGCCCTGTCGACATGATTCACCCAGCAGGTATTTACTGAGCACGAATGATGTCCCAGACATGATTCTAGGTGTTTGGTCACAAGGAAGCCAGATGGACCACAACCCTGCCCTCTGGTGTGTGTGTTCTAGCAGACACTTGGAAACCTGTCTGTATGCTCCAATTCAGCCACATGGCCCTTGGGGACTAGGATCTGGGCTCATCTCCTTTTGCACAATAGTCCCTCTTACTGCCAATCATCACCTAACAAAGGTCTGCTGAATTCAGTACACACAAATGAGACGCAGCTGCTGAGGGCTCCAAGCTTATGTGTTTATACTACCCTGGGTCCTGGACTTGAACCCACTCCCCTGCCCAAGCTCATGGCTCCAGCCTTTGACCTTCTCTCTCTTTCTAGGGGATGTCTCCCATCCCCTTGTCTTCTGGGCAAGGCATCAAAGCATTCTGGAATGTGTTTCCTCTCTCAATGCCTTTTCCTACTCTCAACTTTGGTTGGTCCCTTTGCAATAGAAATTCCTCAAAAGAATCTGCTCTCATACCTCCAATTCCTCTCCTCCCCTTGTGTCTTGACCCACTCCAAGTAGATTCTTGGCCCTTCCTGCCAAGGCCCCCATTATCTTCGTGTTACTCATGGATCAAAATCAGGCTTCACTGACTATGGACAGAGGAGTGACGTGACATGCAGATCTCACCTTCCTCAAAATGCTTCCTTCCCTCAGTTTCCCTTACCTGATCCTCCCCACTCTACCTCATTATGCCAACTCCTGCCCCAAACACTGAATACCGGAGGCCCCAGGAATCAATACATGCCCTTCTTCTCTAAAAGAATCCATTAATTCTCTTGGTGTGCAGTGGCAAAATGCTGCTTGTGTGCTGATAACACCCAGGTTTTTAGCATTAGCTTGACCTTTCCCTGAACACCAAAATCAGGAACTTTGTTTGCTGTTGTATCCCCATTGCTGTGAATGGAGTGATGAGTTAATGAATGGGTGATTTAATGGATGATTACAGCAGTCACTCCTCTACCCATATGAGAAGAATCCGTTTTTAAAGGGGAAGAGAGGTTGGAGAAAAGCCAGGATTTCAACAAGATGTGCCGTCAACCCCTTCACACAAGCCAGGGGGCAAACTTGCATAAGCTCTTTCGCACCTGCATTAGTGTCCTCCGGGAACCTGAGAAATTGACGAGCTAGTAGCATGCAAAAACCATTCTAGACAGCAGGTGGCGCCAAAGGACGTCAAATTCTCTGCGTGGTTTGGGATCTGCCTGCGCTCTCTGGAAGGCTCCGTCCTAAAACTAGTTTAAGAGTCTTCCACGCTTCACTGACTAGGAGTGTTCATCCCCGCTGAACGTGCAACATTTGAAAACCTTATTGAGCATCTTCTGTGTTCCTGGCCTAAAATCTTCTACTGCCACGAGGAGCCTTGGGAAACCAGCCAAGTACCTGGGTGAAAAGCCTTTTGGCCTTGGTTGAGCCTGGGAAACAGGCATCCTCATCCTATGTCCATCACAACAGAACCGCAGCTTTGGGAAGCCGCCTGGCTGAGCCATCCTGCTAATAACGCCGTCGCAGCCTTGGCCATCCTCTGCGGCTGCTTTGCAGTCACTGTGTGCAGGTCCAGTGCTGGGGGGTCTTGTCATTTGCAGCAACATCCCCTGCCCGCTCCCAGGCACTGCAGTGGTACCGACCCACACACCATGCTCCCCCGGGGTGGGCTCTGCACTGCCTTTACCTCCCTGGCTCAGGATCCTGTAGGGCACACTAGGTTTTTTCCTCCAGGAGCTATTTCCTGAGCACTGATATGTCAGTACTACACTAGATTGACGGGCACAAGGACCCCCTTCCCCCCAGGTGCATGGGGGCCCTGCCCTCACGTTTACAGTCAGGTAGAGACTAGGGGCTGGGCTATGAAAAAGAAGGTTCGGGGGGTTGGTTTCTAAACCCACCTTAAAGGCTTCTATACCGTTTCCTAGGTGACTCCTGACAATGAAGGTGTCTATTAGACCCTGGGTCGGTGGAGCAGGAGGGAAGGCCACAGTCTTTGCCTTTCTCCCTCTATGAACCTCTGTGCCCGCAGATCTATTTCTGGGAAGCACAGCGGCCAAATCTCACGGAGCGGGTGAAGACGCTTTTCCTGGCTGAGAACAGTGTGAAGCTCAAGAACCTGACCGGCTACACTGCCTACTTGGTCAGCGTGGCAGCCTTCAATGCTGCTGGGGATGGGCCTCGGAGCACCCCCACCAGGGGCCAGACCCAGCAAGCAGGTAAGGCAGGGCCCTGGTGGTGGGGGGGGTAGCTTTATAGCTGGGGGACCATCTAGTGTCCAGGCTCTTGAGGGGAATAGATGCAGCTGCCTTCCCCCCAAGATGCCCCAAGTGGGGCAGCAGGTGCTTGGAGGAAAAACAGCTGTCCCCACAAGCCGTGAGAGAGCCCCAGGCAGCCACCCTAAGACAGCCCCCTCAGGCCCCCTGCCCTGCTCCCACCAGCCTTTCTTCCATCTCCCTGGCTTCATTCATCCCACAAATATTGAGTGTCTTTTCTGAGGGCACACCGTGTGAAGACACAGCAGTGAGTGAGGTCACCCAGCTCCCTGCCCTGGCAGCAGGGTGGATCACAGACGATCCACCAAGCAGAGGAATAGCTGCAAGTGATGGCAAGGGCAGGTGATCCCAGGGTGGGGGTAGGGGGGCTCGTGGGAGGCTCTGGGTAGATTTGCCCACAGAGGCCTCCCTGAGAAGGTGAGAGCTTAGCGAGGAGAAGAGGTCAGCCCTGGGGTATTCAGGAGGCAGGGGGTACGGAGGTAAGGAGGGGGTGGTTCTGGACAGAGGGGACAGCAGATGCGAAGGCCTGGAGGCCAGGGGAGATTAGGGAACCAGAGAGAAAACCAGGTGGCTGGCAAGAAAATGGGGCAGGAGCAGGTCACTGAGCATCTGGGGGTTGGGATTGGGATTAATTCTAAGTGCGAGGGAGGCTGTCAGAAGGTTTGAGCAGTTGAGCAAGAGGATCTGGTTTCTGTTTTGAGAGAATCACTGGCTGCTGTGCAGGAGACAGCCTGGTGAGGGGGAGAGGATGGAGGCAGGGCGGCTAGGCAGGAGTGGCTGATGGTGAGTCCCTCGGCCTGCGTGTGCAGAGCAAGCCCTGTAATGAGTATCAGAGTTTCTTCTTGGGCAGCATCACATGTGACCCTACCAGAAGCCCTGAGGACAGCCAGGGTGGCCAGCATCCCTATTTCACAATGAGTGAGGGGTCACCTGGGAAGTCCTGCTTCTTGCCCAGAGTGAAGCTCATCGGCAGGGGAGGAGAGGCTGGAACCCAGGGTTTCTTAGAGAACCAAGACTTGTGACCGGGCGGACGGGCACACAGCCTTTTGTCCCGGCCTCCCTTGAGCATCTGTCCAACCTGCTGCCTCCTACGTTGTCAGTTACATGTGGCCCTTAAAGAGCCACAAAGGGCACACTTGGGGAGTCTGTGTCTATCATGACCCTCAGGGAATAAGCCCCAGCCCCAGGGGCGGCCTTTCCCTCTGCTCTGCTGGCTTCCCCGGGCCTGGCCGAGGCTGGGCTGAGAGTGAGCGTCTGGGTGTGCAAGTCTGTCTCCCTGCCTGTCCCCCACTCTCTGCCAGTGTCATTGGCCAGATGGGAGCCCCAGAAGCCAGAAGGCTTGTGTTGCTGTGGCAGCAGCACAGAGTGTTCTGTCCCATGTTCCTCCCAGGGGAGGCAGGAAAGGCCCCCCTGATCTCACCTCCCTGCTTCAAAGACACTCGTTGACTCTGCCTCCTGCAGCGGGCCGGAAGCAGGTCGTGATTAGCTCCGGCCTGGTAGGAGGCCGCACTGGACAATAATAGCTGGTCATCCACACACCCCCACCCCTGCCAGCCCAGGACACATGGAGTGGAGTGCTTCCTTCCCCTCCCCTGGTCTCCCCGCTCACATGGGCCCCTGCCCCTTGTTTGCAGAGTCCCTCCAAGGTTCTCCGTCCAAGAAAACATTTCTTCCGGAAGGCTGGACTGTCCTTGGTTCTGGCCTCCCCTGACAGCATGGTGTCTCCGGGACAAGCCCTGGAATGCAGGGCTGGGAGGAAGGCCGTGTCTGTCCAAGGCAGTTCTGGCAGCTTCTTGTTTAGTGCCAAGACACCCACTGTCTTCTCTTGGACAGAAGCCAAAAGAGGAACCCCACAAAGTCAGGAAAAGGCCTTGCCCCACGGTTACCTGCGATGGTGGTTGGGGGGGACCGGCTTATCCCATACTCACAGCTGGGGCTTAGAGCCACTTAGGAGGAAGGCTGAACTCTTCAATTCTAGGGAAAATAAAGTCTCCTTTCTTCCCAGTTCTTGGGACTCTGGAATTGGAAAGTTGAGAGAGGAGAGGAAGGGGCCCTGATGGCTCCTGGAGACTCTCCTGCTGTCCCCCACGTGCTAAGCCCTGCTGTCTTGTTCTTGCCGAACCAGACCCAGTACCCCTGCTGGGTCCCTGGAGCCAAACGCAAGGCATCCGCAGAGGGAAGAAACAAAAACCCTTTGCTTGCTGTCTCCCGCAGCCCCCAGCGCTCCCCGCTTGGTCAGGTTCAGCGAGCTGACCACAACCTCTGTGAACGTTTCCTGGGAAGCCCCACAGTTCCCCAACGGCATCCTGGAGGGCTACAGGCTGGTGTACGAACCCTGCACCCCTGTGGACGGTGAGTGGGGCATCCCAGCACACATGCAAGACTCTCGCTTTGCAAAGAAGGCCCTCTCTCCCCAGGGGCCCCATCACAGCCGCTGCACATGGGGTAGATGTGGTAAGAGTATCCCCATCTTACAAAAGGGGTCACTGAAGCCTGGACAAGAGGACAGGCATTTCCAAGGCAAAGCAGCAGCAGATTGAGGGCAAAGTTGGAACAGTGGCCTGGGCTGTTAACTTGCAGGGGGGAATTTTTAAATACCTCATATACCCTTCCTCTTTGGTCAGTGAAAATGGGGAAGAGATGAAGGGGAACTGGAGCCAGATATAGCGTCCCAAGATGGACAGGGGGAGCCCCCAAGGTCCTACCCCATTCTCACCCCTTCTCAAACCTTAGGGTTAGTCTTTCTGTGTCTTTGGGGGAGAAGAGTCGGAAACCCTTTTGAGAATCGAATCAAAGCCTTAGAACCTCTCCCCAGGATCGGGGGTCACTGCACCCCTGTTGCCACGTGTGGGCCTCAGATCTAGACCCCTGCTCTGCAGTCAGCCCCCCATGTGTCCTGAATCCTGTTCATTCTAGCTGTCGCCAGACCCTCCCTCACAGCCCCCCACCCCTTCCCCCAGGCCTCAGCAGGGACCCTGTCCCAGGCTGGGCCTCACTGACCCTGACAGTGGACAGCAGACACTTCCCAGCTTCCTACCCACAGAGGGCTGCCCAGCCCTGGGTGCTAAGCGTGAGCTCAGGTAACTGTACAATCATTGCTGTTTTGTTACCGGCAACCCATCTTATGAGGACAAGGACTCAGAGAGGCAGGGAGGGGATGGGGCTCCTCACTGCTCAGTCTCATTCCAGCAAGAGCTGGGGGTGTGGCTAGCCTCGGGGTCACCAACCCGCTCTCACCCCTCCCATAGCAACAGAGCCTGGCAAGAACAAGGGGCAGGGCCCTGGGAATGTGGCTGTGGCCAGCAGTTCTGGGTCACCCCTGGGAACAATGGCCCTCAGTCTTTCTGCCACCACCTGGGTGCCAGCAGCTCCATGTGTGAAGAAAATACCATGGGGCAGCTGGGCCCCTGGGGGTCTGGTCAGACACATAGCCCAGGAACAAGGCAGAAGTCAGCAGTCCAGAGACAGAGGCAGGGACCTAGGGCAAACTCTCTTCACAGGAGATTCCACCTGGCCCTCCTGTCGCAACCGATGTGCTCAGTCTGGTGGGATCTGGAGCACAAGGCCTCCTCAGCACGCATATTCCCCTCCCCATGCAACAGCCCAGCCACCAAGTGTGGCTACATGATGCCTGGCCTGGCCAGTGCAGTGTCCATGCCCCAGTTCTTGCCAGGCTCTGAGTGCGGGTCAGCAGCAAACCAGCCTCACAGGAACCCTACAGCCCCATTCCCTGTAGGGACAAGCAAAGCCTTGGAGGAGTTTGTTCACAAGTGTGAGGAGCTTGCTCAAGTCCCCAGGCCCCGGCCCTGGCTCCTGGTCCTGGGAGGCCTTTGCCTCTTTCAGGAAGGTGCTCCTGAGCATACATCATTCTATCCTTTTTTTTTTTTTTCTTGTGACAGGGCTGTCGCCCTGGATAGAGTGCCGTGGCATCACAGCTCACAGCAACCTCCAATTCCTGGGCTCAAGGGAGTCTCCTGCCTCCACCTCCCAAGTAGCTGGGACTACAGGTGCCCACCACAACGCTCGGCCATTTTTTGGTTGCAGCCGTCATTGTTGTTTGGCTGCCAGGGCTGGATTCGAACCTGCCAGCTCAGGTGCACGTGGCTGGTGCCTTAGCCCGTTGAGCCACAGGCGCCAAGCCCATCATTCTATACATTAAAAAACAGATGGGCCGGCTCAGTGCCTGTGGATCAAGCGGCTATGGCACCAGCCACATACACCTGAGCTGGCGGGTTTGAATCCATCCAGGGCCCACCAAACAACAATGACAGCTGCAACCAAAAATAGCCTGGCATTGTAGCAGGTGCCTATAATCCCAGCTACTTGGGAAGCGGAGGCAGGAGAATCGCTTGAGCCCAGGAGTTGGAGGTTGCCGTGAGCTGTGATGGCACAGCACTCTACCCAGGGTGACAGCTTGAGTCTCTGTCTTAAAAAAAAAAAAAAATAGATGGGCCCTGGGTGCGAATAGAGACATTTGGATCTAGAAAGCACAGAATGCAGACTCCCCTCCTGAGGGGTACCCCAAGCTCCCCCACTGCAGCTGCAGTTTGGGGACGGAAGAGCCTGGTGGGTGCAGGTGATGGAGGGTTCAGTGTGAGCTCCCGGCTTTCACCAGCACAAGAGAAAGAAGGCCGGGCTGGGGCCTAGGCGCCAGAGCTGTCATAAGCGCATCCCCTCCAACTCTAAACTTTTGGGCATATTTAGAGAAACACTGCCTGGTAAATTATCCTTAGAATTCTAGTTTTATGGAATGTTACATAGGGGAATAAAATAGGGGCGAAATAAATTTTGGGTACAGTGGTTATGTTAAACAGGATGGGGAGTGTTTTTTCCTCCCGATGCTGAAGGATCCAGGGGCTATTCAACAGACACATAAAATATGGTGCTTTTCTCAAACTTGTTTAATCATGGAGTCCTTTTTCCTGAGATCAGCTTCTAAGTAACGTGGGCAACGGTGCCGTGTGGGTGGGGTGACATTTCAGCCTGGTCTGAAGAGGTGAGGCCCCTGCCCAGTGTCCAGGGCCTCAGACCACGGCCACACCTCCTTCCCCATGGCCCCCCTGCAGCTCCCCCATGCTGTGATTACCCCTAGGAGTCAGCAAGATAGTGACAGTGGACGTGAAGGGGAGCAACCCCCTGTGGTTGAAGGTGAAGGACCTGGCAGAGGGGATGACCTATAGGTTCCGCATCAGAGCCAAGACCTTCACCTACGGGCCGGAGATTGAAGCCAACGTCACCACAGGCCCGGGAGAAGGTAGGAGAGTGATGGGCCACCTGTGAGCTGCCACCCTCCTCACTAAATCGTTCAGCCCCTCACCCCAAGTCAGAAGGCCCGGGAGTCAAAAGCTGTGCTAGACCCTAGGGACCCAGAGTGGGGCTCACTCTTTCCCCTGCTACCCAGGGTCCCTCCCTGCCATTTTCCTCCCCCCTCCCACCCAGCTTCTCTAGGTTAGTTAGTGGCATGAGTGTCCTTGGTTCCTTAAGCCACAAACCCCAGAATGGCCCTTCCCCCTCAGGCCCAGTGCCCTTGACCTGGCCTGACCTGGCAACTCCACTCCCTTCTTTCTAACGGTCCCTCCCCCCAGTCCTGCCACCCCCATCACCTCTGACCAGGAAGGAGGCAGCCTGGCAGGCTCCCACCTCCACCTGCTCAGAGCTATCTTCCCACCCCCAGGAACACCCCCAATCCACCCCCTGCAGTGTTCCTCTCAGCTAGTGAGCAAGGTTTGAAACAGACACACTCAGCTCCTGCTAAAATCACCATCCCAGGGTGGATGCTCAGAGACGCTCGTCCCCTGGGGCCGAGGTGGGGCCCACAATCTGTACAGATCACAGGAGCCCCTGGAGGTTCCCGGGAACATGGCACCTTGAGAAACCCTTTGATGGAGCAGAGCCTGGCAGCCTCTGTCCCACCACCCCTCCCAACCCTCCCACAGAATGCCCCAGCTTCCCTCCTCACCCCTCTGCCGCCCCGCCCACCTCCCAGGCCACACTGCTGTGCCCTCCCTAAGAAGGGGCACAGACCATCCCCAAATCCCAACTCTTCCTGCACCAGACGCAGCAGCCAGGAGTGGGTGGAGACCCTGGGAGGAGTCCTGGGTCTGGGAGCCTTCCCTACAGAGCTGTCACTCTTCACTTTCCCTTTCCACGTGGTCACTTTCTACACCTCACAGTCCCATTCTGCAGAGAAGCCACAGGACTCCCTGGCTGCCCGGGAGAGAGCCACCCCCATGAGACACACACACTGTATGTACACACGCACACTTGCACAATCGCACACGTGCATGTGCAAACACAAGCAAGCACACACAAACACACGTATGCACAGGCCCTGCCCTTCATCTGCCCCCGGTCCCAGCCCAAGCTGCCTCTCACCTGAGCTGGCTTCCTGGGAAACAAAGGCAGGAAGAGAGCTGGCAGGCGTCTGGGGGGCCAAGCACCAGGCAGGGACAGGAGGGGCAAGGACAGGAGAGGGCTGTCCAAAGACAAGGACTGGCTGTTCTGACCTGAGGCTGGAAGTATCCCTGGCCAAGGGGGTGGGGTAGGGGTGTGGAGAGGGAGAGGGAAGGCAGAGAGGACCCAGGAGGAGGTGGGGCTTCTCTGAAAGGGTGGGCAGCTCTGCAGGGCAGAGCACGCAGCCTGGAGGTGGCTGGACTAGCTGGAAGCTTCAGTCCAGGAGATGATGGCTCCCTCAGCCCTGATCTCTGAAGATGGGCATGGGGGTCCTGAGGGCCACCCCACCCTTTACACCTCCCAGGCTATGTCCCGCACCACACCTGATCCCTGCTGCCCTTGCCCTGGGGCTGCAGGCAGGATGATACCCAGGGAAGGAAGGAAGGAAATGAGGTCCTCCAAGGCCACGGGTCAGGATGGGTGCAGGGCCCAGCAGGGCTGCCAGGTTGCGTAAGTCCGGGCCGGCCTCCTATCAGGCCTATGGTCTCCACTGGGCCCTAGAGGAACTTCAGTGCAAGGCTGGACTTGGCTTTCTTCCTGGCAGGTGTCCACAGAGGCCACCCAGCCAGCCTGTTACCCCCGACTCTACGCTGGCCCGTACCCTTGTCCCCCAAGCCTGCAGGAGGCACCTACTGTGTGTCAGCTTCTAGAAAGGCAGCGCTCCCATCTGGGCATGGTGGGCCTGGTAGGGAAAGCACACTGTTGGGCCTCTGCACTGGCACCCCCAAGAGAAGAAGGGTTCGGGAGCCCTTGTAGATAGGCCCCCGGCTTACTCCTCCTACCACAGAGGTCACCTCCTCTCCTGCTCTGGCTCCGAGGGCCGGCTGCCCAGCTGACCAACATGGGGGCTGCTGTCCTGGTGCACCTCCATGCCAGGAGAGCCAGCAGGGAGCCCAGTCCTTGCTCTTCCTCCTGGCAACAGATGCCCAAACGCTCTTTCCTTACCCAACCTAAAGACAAATGCCCTTGATGCAGGAGAGTTTCAAGCAAGTGGTGTTACACACCAGGGGGAGCCCCCCTAAACCATCCCTCTTGTCATGGGCCCACTCTGCCATCATCAAAGTACCTCTGCTCCCCCCATCAAAGTACACAGCCCGTAAAGACTTACCTTCCAAAAGCCCCTTACAGATGGGGAAAATGAGGCACTGGGGCTGCATGAGTTGACCAAGTTTACCCATCTGATAAGTTCTGGGATAGAAGTAAAGCTCTGGTCTTCTGGCTGTATTCCAGAGGCTTTTCTGGATCATCTCCGTGTGCCCTCTCCTGCCCTGGGATTTGGAATGTGGGATGTGAGGTGGCCTGGAGGAGACCACGGCCCCTGCGGGCAGGCCTGGCCTGGGACGTGCTACTCAGGCCTCAGCGCTTGCAGGGTGTCCCTGAGACTCTGTGGCCAGAATGGTCTAGTAGCTCGACCCTCCTCCTCGAGCCCGATTGACCGGCTGGTGGCGCCTCTGCTTTCCTTACATCTCCTTGCCTTCCACGTGTCGATTACAGGTGCCCCGGGGCCACCTGGAGTGCCCGTCATCGTGAGGTACAGCTCAGCCATCGCTATCCACTGGTCCAGTGGAGACCCCGGCAAAGGGCCCATCACCCGCTACGTCATAGAGGCCAGGCCTTCAGGTGCGCCCCATCCCGCTGGCCCCAGCCCCTTGGGGGCCAGATTCCACCCTCCCTGGGTGGAGACCTCCTTCCTCACTAGTCCCTCCTAGAGGCGCTGTGTCTGTCCTCTGCCTGGGAAGGCATGGGTGCCCCTGCCGCTGATACTGGGTGAGGACGAATGAAGAGTGGGATACGGGGTTGCCTCGTCAGAGCTAGACTCTCAGGGAATACCCAGGAGGCCCCCCAAAAATGGCTCTTGGTGCTGGTGTGGACCAACTTGGAGCAAGGACCATTCAAGGAGGCTGGGGCGCAAGCCCTGAGCCCTGAGATTAAACATCACACCTCCACATGACCCCACTAACCTCTGCCCCAGAGCTAAGGAGACCCCAGCTACCTCTTTGAGTCTAATCTCTGCCATCAAGGCTGTCTCAGCTGTTCCTGTAATTATACCAACCTCTCCTGTCAAGCCTGAAATCGAATCACAAGAAATTCCAAAGCCATCAGGAGACAAGTGCCTGATAAGTCACTTGGGGGCCGTCCCCACTGCTCCTGTTTCACTGTCCTGACACCCGCTTCCCCTCACAGGAGCTTCAGCCCTGCTGGCTCCCCGTGTTGCTAGGTATCCGAGTTAATCAGAGGTGCCAGAGTCAGCGAGGGCTGGAGGCATATTCTTTGCATGCCATGGATCCGTGCTTAGGTGACTAAAGTGGAGAAAGAAAAAAGACTTTGTTGCCGCAGCCTAAATAGCAAATAATAATCATAAGGAGAAGAATTCAAGTGTATGAGTAGCTCCTACATCTAACGAGGAATACGGAAACATCCCAGGGATAAATCTTTAATACCTCAGGATAGCTGGGTGCTCAGCACTCCTTAGCAAAGAGTTAATATAATAATTCTAATAGTTCCTGGAAGCCATACCAACCCCTCCTTGCCTTAATCTTATGTTAATAATCGCAGTTGCAAGTAGCTAATATACCTGGCTGCTGGGATCCGTCACCAGGTCAGAGGACGCACGCAGGGCTGGCTCACCCCCCACTCCAGATGGTCCCTCCCGGCCCTCTGGTGCTGGCTGCTGAGTTGGCCAGGAGACCACTGTGTGCTTCTCCCAGCCAGGGCCTGCACCTGTTTATTCCACCCAAGTGGGCCAGCCAGGGTGCCAGGCTATGGAATGTTGGCCTTGGACTTGGGCCCTGTTGATTTTCCACTGTTCCCTTGGGAGGCCCAGCACGGGACCCTGGTGTTCTAAGTTTGGGGGCCATGACTCAGCCACAAGTGTAATCAGGACTGAGGGTAAAAGGAAGGACCCCACGAAAGGCTAAGACTCGGAGCAGTGCCAGAGGCCGAGGGGTCAGGGTCAGAAACCACACAAAGGGAGGGCAGAGGGCCTGGGGCTGTCCCTGAGACTGACTGAGAGCAGGCTGCTGTCTTAGGGGGGAGGATACTCCCCTTTCTGCCCCCCACCCCTGCTGCTCTTTGGGTCAAAAGCACTCTTATCCCGTGGCCTCCCCTGCATGGCCCTGCTGCCTGCTGCACAGGATAAATCGAACATACCAGAGAGCTGCAGGGCACTGCAGGCCCAGGGAGAGATTTGCTCGGGGGATTTACAGCCCAAGGAACCCGTCCTGCTCCATGGCTAGCTCCCAGGGCTGAAGGCCAGAACCACAGTGTGACATTCTAGCAGCTTCTGGCCTGGCCTGGCTGCCCTGGCCCCACCCATTGTCTCTGTGTGGGGTTAAATCACAGGCGGGAGGCCCTGCTTCTGGAAGGGGGCAGCAGGGTCCTCGGCAAGCTGAGCCCATCCAGCAAACTCCTAAGTGTGCACACCTGTCCTGGGCAACCCTCTGCCACTTGGGGTGACATGAGGTATGTGTGATCTTGGGAAAATGAGTTCAGCTCTCTCCAAGCCCTAGTGTTCTCATCTGCAAAATGGGACAGTAGTTTTCTCTCTCACCATGGCTGTGGATATGAAAAGCAAAGCATGTAAACCCAGAATGCTTAACAAAGGAGTGGGTGCCAGCTTTTGTCACCATCCTGGTCATCAACATCGTGACTGTTATTCGAAGATGAGTGGAAGAATTAAAAGTCACATGGGGAGAACGTATCTATGCCCCAATACTTAAATTGCAAGACCCGAAACACCAGTGCTGGGCACCCAAGCCACAAAAGGCCAGGGAGTTCCAGAAGGCTTCCCTTCCATTCATTCATTCAGCAGGCACTCAGAGGGAGCCAGTGCCGGCTGCTGGGCTGATGAATTCAATTAGGCCTCCTAGCACTCTGGGAGGCCAAGGCAGAGCTTGAGCTCTGGAGTTTGAGACCATCCTGAGCAAGAGTGAATCCCCATCTCTATTAAAAATAGACAAACTTGTCTCGGTGCCTGTAGCACACTGGTTACAGTGCCAGCCACATACACCAAAGGTGGCAGGTTTGAAGCCAGCCCGGGCTAGCTAAACAACTGCAACAACAAAAACAAAAAAATAGCTGGGCATTGTGGGGGTCACCTATAGTCCCAGCTACTTGGGAGGCTGAGGAAAGAGAATAGCTTAAGCCTAGGAGTTTGAGGTTGCTGTGAGCTGAACACCACAGCACTCTACCAAGGGTGACATAGTGAGACTCTGTCTCACCAAAAAAAAACACAAATAAATAGACAAACTAACCAGGCATTGTGGCTGAGACAAGGGGATCATTTGAGCCCAAGAGTTTGAGGCTACTGAGCAAGAACCCCATGGCATTCTAGCCTAGGTTACCGAGTGAGACTCTGTCTCAAAAAAAAAAAAAAAAAAAAAAGACAACTTAGGTGTGGTCCTTGACCTTGAGGGGTTTCACAGCCTAGCAGGGGAAGGGAGGGAGGGGAGAGGAGAGAGCAACATTAAACAAGAAGATGTGATGTATACAAAGCAGATGCCTAAAATAAGCCTGATGAAGAACCAGGCCGAGGCCTTGGAGATCTCTGTGAAGACGGCTCTGAATGCAGACAAGGCCCCCACGGCCATTCCCAAATAGGGGGGATCCATGCTGGAGCAGGGAGGCTGCCCCCCAGCAGATCCTGCAGACGCTCGGTCCAGAATTCACAAAGGATGGTAGGGTGGTCGAGGTGCCACCACTGGGGTACTCGCTGGCCTGTGAAACAGTACAGTGAGGAAACAGGCAGAAGCCATCAACCCAGTGTGGGAGCTGGGCCCCAGGCCCCCCCTGAAGGGCAGCTCTGAGCGAGGATCCAGAAGCAGAGGAGAAGAATGGTGTCACAGAGGCCAAAGCCAGAGGTGCTTGGGTTGGAGGACTGAGGGATCTTTTGCTCCCCAATGTCAGCAGCCCAGAGGACCCACTGGCCACTGGGTGACCTCCCAGGAGCAGGCCATGGAGGGAGGACCTGTGAGCCTGGCCCACCAATGACCTTCCTTCATGAAGAGATTCTCCAACCGGGCCCCAGGGCAGCTTGACACTGCACAAGCCAGATGGGAGATTCATCCTCGGTCAAGCCAGGCTAGCCCCGGCTATGAAGAATGTCTTCCCAGGGCCCCTCTTGGTCTCCCCATCAACATGATGGATGGTCCTGGGCTGTGGTCAATGTGCGCCTCTTCCCTGGCACAGGCAGCACTCTCTCTTTCCTTTTAAATAAAGTTGAGAGCAAATTATGTCCCGCTGGGTGAGGCCCAGAGAGCCATGGACACAGGGAGGCCTGAGGAAGCTCAGGAACTCAGAGATGGGGTGGCCATCTGGGCACCCTCTTTCTCCACTGATCGCTGCTCCTAAGAGAGGAGACAGCTGAGGATGGGCCCTGTCAAATCCAGGCAACTTGACCAATCTTAAGCAACCCCCATCTTTCCCGCAACTGCTATTATAAAGAAGAAAAGACATTCTCTTATTTCGTCTGATGCCACCACTGCACATGTTTTGAATAGAAAGGGGGTTAGAGAAGCAGGGGCCTGGCTAAGTAAAGAAGGATATTCCCACAGGATAAAATCCTAGGCGGCCCCTTAAAATCACGTCTGCCACCGTTTTCAATGATGCGGAAGCCGGAATGGGCAGAGTTCCTCCTGCCCACTGACGTGCTGAGCCTGTTTCTCTGGATGGTGGTGCTGGGTTGGTTGCGATAGTACTTTCTGCGTAGTACTTGGGTTTTTATGTGTTACCTATGTTTTAAAAGAATTGAAGGTGTCCTCTTACAATACTCTGCGAACCACGATCTGAGCGTCTGCTGTGAGCATAGTGGTCGAGCAGGCCCGGCCCTCGGGGAGCACTGTCAAGACTGGGCTGGAAGGGGGATTCTGTCTCTCCTTGCCTCATGGGGCTCCCTCTCTTGTGTCCCTGCAGATGAGGGGCTGTGGGACATCCTCATCAAGGACATCCCCAAGGAGGTGAGCTCCTACACGTTCAGCATGGACATCCTGAAACCGGGTGTGAGCTACGACTTCCGAGTCATCGCTGTCAATGACTACGGCTTCGGCACCCCCAGCAGCCCCTCGCAGTCTGTGCCAGGTACTGGCCCGTGGGAAGGGGGGGCCCTTGGCAGAGCCTGGAGACAGATGCTGGGTGGTGGGGAAGGAGAGGCACCTGAGTACCAAAGGCATTGGGTTGGGGATGGGAATCCATGCTCCCCTCCAGGCTCCATAGCAGTTGGTGCTGGGGTCAGGTCCCAGGTCAGCCCTCAATTCCAGATGAAGTGGGAGCCTTGGATCTCTTGGGCTCCCATTCAAGGGCCCAGAAGCTCTGGGTAGGGATGGTGCAATGGGCCAAGATGTGAGCTTCTGTGTGCTTACAGAGAGATTAGTGGGTGCCCAGGAGATTCAAGGGTGCCAGGCCACAGGCTATGTTTCCATGGAAACCATCCCCCGAAGATGATAGGTCAGCAGCCTGTGGAGTAGCAGCTGACACCAACAGGGTTTAGGCCCTACTGGGCAGTGCTCAGGTTGGGCAGGGCTGAAGCTCCTCATTCTCCTTCATGTCCCAGAGCACACAAAGGACTCCAGATCTAAACACATGACCTCAAATCTAATTAATAACCACCTTGAGTGCTCAGGCCCCTTCCCCCAAGGCAGAAGGACACTTAGCATTTCTGCTCACTAGATGAGTTTCCAGAATCCTGCCATCCTCCCTCCCCTCATGCACATCTTCCTTTGCCCATACTGATAGAACTAAGTTATGGGACAGAGCTGCTTCAGGTTTGAAAGAGAAGAGCCCACCCTTTGCCCACAACAGCTTGGCTAGTTGTGGCTGGGTGCAGAAAGCAGAGTCACATGCAGCTTTAAAAGATGGGGAGCTGCACATGGAAGGGGCATTCTAAGACTTCCTTGCATCCATCCTCCCACCTGCTTGGCTTTCTGCCACCAGGAAAAAAGTCAGTCCAAACTGAACCTTAGGAAAAGCTCTCCTGGCCTCTTCTAGGCCAGAGAGGCACATGTCCCCACACAAAGTTAGGTCTATTTGTCAAAGTAGCCCCTAGACAAGGACCAAGAAAAAAGGAAAAGTACCACTCTCCCACCAGTATCCTTAGCAGACATCACCAATCAACTCTAGCACTCTTTCCCAATGAGTGGGGAAACAATCCCAGAACCCTTCTCTGTCGATCAGCCCTTCAGGCAGCCCTTTACCCACTGACCAGAGCTGGCATTGAGATATAGCTGTTCGCCACGTTCATAGGGCAGAGACCCTGCTTTCCTGTGAACTCTGGGCAGTGGGAGGGTCCCTGCTGGAGCAGAAGGTTTGGAGGCAGGAGGAGTCTGAGCGCTCTCAACCTAATACCACCTGTGTTCCAGCCCAGAAAGCCAACCCCTTCTACGAGGAGTGGTGGTTCTTGGTGGTCATTGCCCTGGTTGGCCTCATCTTCATTCTGCTTCTGGTCTTTGTGCTCATCATCCGTGGCCAGAGCAAGAAGTATGCCAAGAAGACAGATTCAGGTGAGAGAACTGGCACTGAGCCCTGTGGGCTGGACTTGACCTTCATGTGTCTGTCTCCCTTTAGGCCAGGGCAGGAGATGGTGTGTGTGTCCTCCCAGCAGTGCACCTGCTATGCTATGTGGCAGCCTGGGCTTCCTACACACAATCCCAGTCTCTTATGTTGGTCTCAAGTCCAACAAGAGAAAAGGGGTGGCCCAGCCAGGTGGGAGTAGTGTGGGAGACGGGCAGTCACGAGGTCTAAAAGACGCCACTCTCCCCCCAGGAAATAGTGCCAAGTCTGGAGCCCTAGGCCACGGGGAGATGATGAGCTTGGATGAAAGTAGTTTCCCTGCCCTGGAGCTGAACAATCGGCGGCTCTCCGTCAAGAACTCCTTCTGCCGGAAGAATGGCCTGTACACCAGGTAGTGAGCCCTGTGCATGGGGGCCGGGCCCCAGGGCCCAGCAGTGCCCAGAGTGGAGAACTCTAGGGAGGACCACAGAGCAGGCAGCACTTACTTGGCCTTACCCTGTCCTGGGAAGCAGCATTCACGCCCTAGGGCTGAGAATGGACAGCGGAGTTATAGCCTTCTGATTTCAAGGTTGTTCTCTTTTAAGCACCAAAGGAGGCAAGAAAAGTTTCATCTCTTTCTGCTATACCCCTTGTAATGAAAGGATTTGTTATATAAAATTGGATTCAGTCAAAAGGCCATGCTTAAGGACCAGGAAGGTCACAAGTGCCTTAAGGCTGCAGGTTCCCCACCCCTGGCCTGAGCAATACAGCTGGGGGTTATACTGGCCCCACCAGGCCAAGCTGCAGCCTGGGGGGCCGGGCACACCAGGGAGGCGGCTACTGAGGGCTCCTGCCAATGACAGCAGAATGCAAATAACTGGTCACATTTTTTAGACCAACCTACTGCTATTTGGAGCTGACTCTTCTGGGAACTGACCTGCAAGTAGTCACTTACCCCAGCAGGGGCAGACTGGGCAGCCACACCTTAACGACAGAGCAGGAGCGCCCCATTACTGCTGCTGCCTGACTGGCTGAACTGGGCAAGAGATGAGAGCTATTTGGAGCCATGGTGACATTGCCCTACTCCTTACCCCTACATCTGTCCAGGAAACCCTCTGTCCACGTCCTTATTTATACCATTAGAGGACAGCATTCTCGAGGGAAGGATGAGGCCAGTAGGATGTGTTCAGCTTCTGTTTGCTCCTGACTTCTCTTCGGCTGGGCTGCCCATTTCCAAGGGTATGGGTGGCTGCTGGGCCCACCTGGCCCTCCTGGACGTGACGTGGCAGTTTCATGCTCCTTGAGCTGAGGGGAGATTGGACAGAAAGGTGCCTGTCTCAGCCTCAGCCCTGTTGACATTCCCGGCTCCCTGGAGGCAGAAGACAGGGGAGTCAAGCCTCCCTCAGGGGAACTCACAAAGCTTCTCTCTGTCTCCATCTTGGAGGGACCAAGCAACGTGTGTGTTCATCAGGCGGACAGAGGGAGGGGCTCGCGGGCCGGAGAGAGCTCTCATCCCCCGCCAAGTCCAGCCTTCCGAAGAAAGAGCCATTTGCGGCTGCCAGGGCAGACCTAGCCGGACCCAGCATGGCCACTCAGGCCCGCCAGGCTGGCTCCAGCACCCTGGCACATGTAACAAGGGGGCATTTCACCAGTAGCTGCCCGCTTCCCTGACCTCTCCTGGCCTCTCCCACCCACGGTGCAGCACACATACCCAGGCCTCCGTGTGTCCCTATGCCACTGTGTGTATGTGGAAATGCCATTTGTACCAAACCAGCCCCAGGCTTGGGGCCCTCAACCCAGCCATGGTGACATTCCCTCCCCCAGAGTTAGCAGACACCTCATTTTTCCCTCCTCATCCTCCTCCACACTCTCCTCTCCAAGGCCCATTCTCCATGAAGGATACAGGGAGGAAGAGGAGCCCGGGGTGGAGGGACTCATGGGCACTCGCCCCATGCCTTGCTGTGGTCTCCTGGCAGGGCCAGCTGCTTTGAGTGAGGCCATTTCTCAGCCCCACTTCTCTGCTCTTTCTCCAGATCTCCTCCCCGGCCCAGCCCAGGCAGCCTCCACTACTCTGATGAGGATGTCACCAAATACAATGACCTCATCCCTGCAGAGAGCAGCAGCCTGACCGAGAAGCCCTCAGAAATCTCCGACTCTCAGGTAAGGGGAGGAGGGCCAGGTGCCCTGGAGAGGGGAGGGGAGCAGCCACCTTCCAGAGCAGGGCAGTGAAAGGAGATAGCTTCGGAGTGGGCACCCGGGCTTCCTTCCTTCCTTCCTTCCTTCCTTCCTTCCTTCCCCTTACGGGGCTATACAGACTAAGGGGCCCAGGGAACTACCCCAAAGTCCTGTGGACCAGCTGCCACCTCCTGAATTCTGCTCCGAGTCTGCACCCAGTGCCAATGGGGTCCCTGGAACCTTGATCATATGCACCCCCTCCCCAAGAAAGCATGGTTCTCTAGGCTGGCAGCAGTCACCCCATGTGCTCAGTTACTCGGCAGGCCTGGCCTACAAGGACACGTGTGCTGAAGGCACAGAGAGGGTCACTCCAAGGAGAAGGCTGACATCTAGCTCTGCACTGCCAGTGGCCTGAGAAAATGCTCAGCTTAACTATTCAGATCAGTGCCCTGCAGCCTGAGTGTGGGAAGCAGTGTAGACCAGCGAGGCACTAAGCTTTGGAGGTTTGGACCTGAGTTTGAGCCCCAGCTTTGCTGCCTGCGCACTGGACATCGCGGGTAGCTAGCCTCTTTACCCCGCAGTTTCTCCATCTGTAGAACAGGGAGGGATGATGAGACTCTCATGGGGCTGTGGGGACATCTGTGACATGAGGCACAGAAGGGCTCAGCACGGAGCACGGCACATGGCATCCATGCAGCAAATGGCAGCTTTTATACGGAGAGGACACGGAGCTTTAGGGAGCTGCCATTAGGTGGGTCACTTGGGGACACTGTCCCATGTCGTGAGGGAGGCATTGAGTGCATTCCAGCCATGCGACGTTGCAGCTTTTCTCCCCAGGCCTCAGCCAAGCCTGGTGGTTGCTGAGGAAGGGGACACCAAAGGCCACTGTATCCCACACCCTAGACCTTTCTGCCCAGTCCTGAGAGAGGAAGCAAAAGAAGACGTGCCAGCAGGAAGCAGGGCTGTTGGCCGGGCCGGAGGTGCCTGGAAGCCTGGGGTCTGCTGCAAGCTGCGGGCTGCAAGCCTGTCACTTGCTGCTGTTTGTTCGGCTCCAGGGTTACTGAGGGGCTTGGCAGAGCTGGGAAGGCTGGACCTAACCCCCTAGCTCAGAGCTGGCAGGGAGAGAGACCCCAACTTAGACTGGCCTAGTCTAGTTGGGACTCAATGGAGCAGGTAGAGCTGCCCTGATCCCGTGTGCAGCCACATTGATATTAGGGACTCACGGGCAGCGCCTGTGGCTCAAAGGGGTAGGGCGCTGACCCCATATGCCGGAGGTGGTGGGTTCAAGCCCAGCCCCGGCCAAAAATTGCAAAAAAAAAAAGATATTAGGGACTCACGAGGCCAGCCCACAGGGGCCTGGGTCCTTTTCCTGAAGTATAATTTGTTTTCTTCCCCACAAAGTTGGCAACCATTCACCTCTCAACAGCCCAGGTAGAAGTCAGAAAGCCAAAAGGAACTCCCTCTGCCTGTGGGGCTGGGACACAGGACTCCTCTGTCCATGCAGAGGGACGGCAGGTGGGAGGAACTTCCTGTGTGACCCTGTCTGGCCACTCTGGACTTTGGCCTTCTGCAGAGCACATTATTATTCTGCCCCCTCTGTCTATACACTGACCTTTTGGGGACTGAGCCCTTTGAATGCAGAAGATACTGCCTAGGTCTCTCATAAAGCTGCTGTCACCATCTCTGCATGAGCCTGAAGGACCCTCAGAGGGACGCAGAATCATCCCATGGCCATGCGGCCATGCCGGGGCCTCCCAGTCTTGATGGAGTGGCCAGGAGAAAAACCCCTGAACTGAAGAGCATCCTGTTTCAGAAGCTATTCCCAGGGTGGACAAAGAGGGCCAAAAATCCCCACTCAGCCTTCCATCTGACTTATTAGGAACAAGCCCATCATGGGAACACTGTTTCCATAGCAACTTGGAGCAGTCACTCCCATGGAGCACATGCCCTAGAGAAAGGAGGCTTCCTGGGTGGAGAAGGCGGCTGTCACAGCAGGCTACTCAAGCCCCCTTGAAGGCAGGCGAACACAGTCCAGGCGCTGGAGGCCTGCAGAGGTCGTCATGGTTCGGGGTTTGAATCCCCCGGGGCCTGGTTAGCGTAGGCTTACTTAGTCTGAAAGCCAAGTTCCACAGAGGCAGGAACTTGTGATGTTTCTGATCATTTGAATCTGTAGTGTCTTAAACGGTACGTGGTACCTGGGCCCTCTGTCACTAGTCTTTAGAAGAATGAAAAGCTAACCACCAGAATGGACTCAACAGCAAGTACAGGTCCCCAGGATAGAGAAACAAAGGTTCAGGGCTGCAGAGTTATCACTCCTCCCTGACTAACTCCCAGACTCACACATTCAAAGAAGCATGAAGCGTGGCCCCTTCAGAGTAACACTGATGAGGGCCAGACACGGCGGCTCATGCCTATAATCCCAGCACTCTGGGAGGCCAAGGCAGGTGGATCGCCTAAGCTCATCAGATGGAGACCAGACCAAGCAAGAGCGAGACCCTGTCTCTAAAACATAGTGGGGCGCTGCGGCGGGCACCTGGAGTCCAAGTTGGCTTGGCTCCAAAAGACAGAAAGTACAAGCTAGGGTTGCAGCTCTGGCGTTTCAGGGCCAGATGTTGCACACAGGCCTTCTGGCTGCAGTCAGCTGCCTCCAGGTCCTACCCTGTCCCAGAACCCCACCCACGGGCCAGTCATGTCACCCTCACTGCACAGCTTTCTGGAAAAGCCTCCAGAACCTGCTGAAGAGACCCTTGAGAGAACCACTCACTTCACTCCTGTAATCTGTTGCATTTGACAAGTAACTATGGGTTTTCTAAAGAAAAAAAAAACCCTCAAACTCACCCTCAAAGAACAAAGAAACTCAAAGGAGAGTGCTCTAGGAAGGAAAGTGCTCTAGGCACTGGAGTCCTTCCCAAGCCCCAGGGGCTTTGGACAATGAGGTCCCTGGGAGGGCTCTCCGGCCTTCCCTGAGGGCTACTTAGCAGACACTTTTGGAGAGTTGCACGTGGTCATGGTTGGGTGCGCCAGTGCCGGGTGTGAGTCCCAACACCACCCCTTAAATGATTCTGACCTGGGAGGCCCGTCACAGCCCCTCACCCACACAGGGCCGTCCAGAGGCTGTGGTGGGGACTACATTAACTGAGCTGTGACTAGGGTGGTGCAGTCCCAGGCTGATCACAGGGCTCTGGAAAATGTATGCAGGACAGTTTGGATCTGTTTGCTCTAGAATTGTTCTTGAAAACCAGGCACTCAACTGCAGGGTCACCGTGGGTAGTCTAGGTGCTAGGAGGCTGTGGCCAGCACTGGCTTCTTCACAGACAGGAAAGCCCAGGAAGACACTGAGAACGTTTGGCACAGAAGGCTTTGGTGCCCTGTGTCCCCCCTATCCCAGGGCACTGGTATTCTGTACCCACTGTTAACTGTTAAATTGCTCCCATGCCTGCCGGTGAATAGCTACTACCCTGAGCCCCCAGCTGTCTCCAAGAGTGCCCAGGCAGACTGCTCCATGATTCCGTGATGACAGGGCTGTTTCTGACTCAGTGAGGGGACAAGGGGACCTGCTTCATCATGGGGGTGTCTCCTCCGTGCTCCAGGGTCTTGTGTCTCAGCGGCAGCTGCGGCCTGAGTGTCTGCATCTTCTCCAGTGGGTGTGGAGGGACAGGCAGACGCTGACTTCTCAATGCTTATTTTTCGGAGCACATGCCTCGGAGGGTGACAGAGATGGGGCCCTGCCTGCCAGGAGCTCTTGAGGGGCTGTAGGGGACAGACTGGAGACAGAGCATTGGCCTCTGTCTGATGTCCTCGCAGAGAAGTCATTCCTGCTGCTGCTCACTGGCACAGGGGCGAAGCTCCTGGGCCACCTTGCCATTTCTGGGGTGCAGAGCAACCACTGCTGTGACTTCCATTTGGAGCTGACGATGGGGCTGCTCGCTGGAAGTTACCCTGCCTGTGACAGTTCATTCACAGCACGTTCCTTTTTTTTTTTTTTTTTGAGACAGAGCCTCAAGCTGTCACCCTGCATAGAGTGCCGTGGCATCACAGCTCACAGCAACCTCCAATTCCTAGGCTCAGGCAAGTCTCCTGCCTCCGCCTCCAAAGTAGCTGGGACTACGGGCGCCCGCCACAACGCCCGGCCAGTTTTTGGTTGCAGCCGTCATTGTTGTTTGCCGGGCCTGGGCTGGATTCGAACCCGCCAGCTCAGGTGTACGTGGCTGGTGCCTTAGCCTGTTGAGCCACAGGCGCTGAGCCCCAAGGCAGGTTGCTCTTGGCAAAGCAGTACAGATATAGATTTGATGGGGCCTAAAAATGAG